>OY740778.1:28655080-28872662 GCA_963513935.1 Aphrophora alni
TGTTCGAACCCAATTAATAGCCAAGACGTGTTTCCTTTGTATTTTAGTAGGAGTTAAATCGCGCGTAAAAGTTGTTTCCAGGACGGTGTAAGTCTTGATGTGAATGAATGAATGAATTTTGTATTTATTATAAAGGCGAGGTTAGGACTAAAAAGTCCTCTTTCACATCCAACCCTTAATAAAAACTAAAACAGTGCTTGAAAAATAACAATTTAATTAATGTTAATGCAATTAATACGCTATAACTAAATATAAATCATAAAAACTAAATTATAAAGAAATCAATATACAGCGTGTCCCGGAATTCTCTGGACATCCTTAGGTCAAGGAAACACATTTTACTATTTGAGCATGGGTTTCCCGTGCCTATTTGCATAGAAGAAGGAATTATAATAAGAAAGTCACAGCCCATGTTAAACAGCGTGATACAAAATATCTCTAGTTTGGCTACCGGACAACAGAAAGCGCTAGTAGCATCGGGACAAAAAGGCTTGGCTACTGTATCACAAGCCCTGTTGGCTACTAGCGCTTTCTGCTGTCCAGTAGCCAAACTAAGGATATTTTTGTATCAAACTAGAGCCTATACCTGTGACTTTCTTATACTAATTCCTTCTTCTATGCTATTTGTCCGTCTCTCTGTCTGTTTGTGTTTTTTCCCCTTTAATGTTCATATTTAAAAAAATACTGAACCTAGAAAGCTTTGTAGCTCTATCTGTAATGGTTATAAATACATTATGCCGTCCCGGGACTTATTTAACACGCTGTATATTGTATCAGTCTCGTTATTTAATAGTCACCCTCTAGGGTTGGTTTCCATATACACAACGATGGAACATTTCGGAATTAAAATATTACAGCTGGAAACAGGGCGAACTTTGATAATTTAAATTTAATAAGCTCCTTCATAATTACCTGCTCCATTAAAATTAAGATATACAAAACGTTTTTATAATAAAACTAAATACAATATGTTCCGGGTACCGGGATCAATACACATTTAATGGTCTATGAAGGCGGACGTAACAGTTTTATTTCAAAGTAAATTCATTAACAAATATAAATATAGACTTATTTTATTAAACGACAACTTGACCTTAAGGGTCTGCTGTCTGGTGCAGAATCCCCCTCCCCCCTTCATCCCTACGGAGATGATTATATTTATTCAGCTAATACATTAAAGACGAGCGAGATACAGAAAGGGGGTTGTTCACGTCTAGTCGTATCGATCGTACAAGAAGGGTCGATGAACTCTCGTAGCCTACCCCAACAGAACACTGCGCAATGCGTACACTGTACCCGCACTACCCCGCACCGCCCTTAGTATTGTTTTAGACGGCATTAAAGTGTGTGTACGTTACACCTTTTTCATTCACTATTAAAAACCTTATTTTTCATTCACGGAGAGGGAGGTGGAATGTTTAATTGACGATATGTGAAATGTTAACACGCCTACTTTGTTATTAATCGGCTTGACTTTCCTTTGACGGTGTCGTCTTGTTGGAGATTTTCGACCAAACGAAGTGGGAAATGTATTGCGACTATAAACGTGTAATACTTCCATATGAATTACAAATGCGAGAGGGAAAAATGCTTCCAAACTCAGCAGCTAACGGGTTTTAAAGCCAAATACAGAGACACCGTTTAATAAAAACTAGTGTCAGGGTAAACTTTTCTTCATAAAAAAAGGAACAAAACTATACTAAAACTAAATTTACCTTATACTTATTTTGATATTTAGTCTCATAAAAATCTACAACTAATTAGAAAAAAAAGTGAATGTAAAAAATTACAGATATAAAAAATAAAAAGGAGAAACCATCTACAAATCTATCATAAAGAAACGCTTTTACCATTGATTTTTCAATGCACGCAATGAAATTCTGCTAAACAAAGAGTAGAATCCAAGAAAAATCTACTTTTTGAGCAATTGATGAGTTGACGCATGAGCACTAGTTCTATACTTTCCCGATATAAGGACCACCGTAATATACCACTAAGAGTGTAGCCACTTGTAAAAACATAATCGTAACAAATTACACCCTAACTACAAACTAATTGACAGAAAAATAACGTAAATATCACTTACGTAATACCAAATATCATGTTAGGAAATGATGGTATTAATGAAGTAACAGTGTCAAATATCCATATTAATGCTGTATGCATCAGTGTCAAATATCCATATTGATGATGTATGCATCAGTGTCAAATATCCATATTGATGATGTATGTATCAGTGTCAAATATCCATATTGATGTTGTATGGATCAGTGTCAAATATCCATATTGATGCTGTATGGATCAGTGTTAAATATCCATATTGATGTTGCATGTATCAGTGTCAAATATCCATATTGATGATGTATGTATCAGTGTCAAATATCCATATTGATGTTGTATGGATCAGTGTCAAATATCCATATTGATGCTGTATGGATCAGTGTTAAATATCCATATTGATGTTGCATGTATCAGTGTTAAATATCCATATTGATGTTGCATGTATCAGTGTTAAATATCCATATTGATGTTGTATGTATCAGTGTTAAATATCCATATTGATGTTGTATGCATCAGTGTCAAATATCCATATTGATGCTGTATGTATCAGTGTTAAATATCCATATTGATGTTGTATGTATCAGTGTTAAATATCCATATTGATGTTGTATGCATCAGTGTCAAATATCCATATTGATGCTGTATGTATCAGTGTTAAATATCCATATTGATGTTGCATGTATCAGCGTCAAATATCCATATTGATGCTGTATGTATCAGTGTCAAATATCCATATTGATGTTGCATGTATCAGCGTCAAATATCCATATTGGTGCTGTATGTATCAGTGTCAAATATCCATATTGATGCTGTACGTATCAGTGTCAAATATCTACATTGATGCTATATGGATCGGTGTCAAATATACATATTGATGATGTATGTATCAGTGTCAAATATCTACATTGATGCTGTATGGATCGGTGTCAAATATCCATATTGATGCTGTACGTATCAGTGTCAAATATCTACATTGATGCTGTATGGATCAGTGTTAAATATCCATATTGATGATGTATGTATCAGTGTCAAATATCCATATTGATGCTGGATGTATCAGTGTGAAATATCCATATTGATGCTGTACGTATCAGTGTCAAATATCCATATTGATGCTGTATGTATCAGTGTCAAATATCCACATTCATGCTGTATGTCAGCATCAAATATAGACTACATATTGATGATGTATGGATCAGTGTCAAATATCCATATTGTTGCTGTATGGATCAGTGTCAAATATCCATACTGATGTTGTATGGATCGGTGTCAAATATACATATAGATGCTGTATGGATCAATGTCGAATATCCACATTGATGCTGTATGTCAGCGTCAAATATACATATTGATGCTGTATGGATCGGTGCCAAATATCCATATTGATGCTGTATGGATCGGTGTCAAATATACATATAGATGCTGTATGTCATCATCAAAAATACATATTGATGCTGTATGGATCAGTGTCAAATATCCTATCACTTCTAGTATAATTGTCCAACCTGTTAGGCAATTGTGTTCGTGTATACAGCGTGTTAAATAAGTCTCGCGACACCTTAATATTTTCTAACTGTTACAAATAGATCTACAAAGCTTTGCACATTGTTAATGGACACCAAAACCTATTCAGTGGACCGCAACCTTTCCAGAGGGACTGCTCACAAGGAGTAAGTAGGAAATCTTAAATAAGAGCATAGATCGAGTTGTACATCGAATTAAAGGCCTTTATGAGTAGAACACAATGCCGCAAACTCGACCTCAAAAGTATCACTCTAGCTAAAATAGTGTGGGTTTAAATTAAAAAAAAAAAACAATAATTCCTTGTACTATTTTTGTTTCAGTTGTCCACGTCCCCATCCCCTCAGGGGTTCGCTTATTGTGAGTCAGGGTGTGGCAATTCCGAGGCTGTATCTACACCTCTCTTCTTGTAGTCATAGATTAGATGCTTTCTTTACTCTTAGGCCTCTATTAACCAACTTGTGTTATCTTCCGAACCTTAAGCTGTTGGAGTATTTCAGGACCTTATTAATATCTTCGACAAATGAACAAAGATATTCTTATCACAATAACTTTTAGTTTTATTTGATACCCCAGATATATTTCCAAAAATAAAATGTTCAACTCCATAGCTTTAGTCGCTTAACTACCCCAAGGTTTTTTTTTTTACCGTTTTTCCCTACATGTGGGACAATACAAAGAATATAAATGAAGTCTGAAATATATAGGATTTATCGTCTTGTCTGTGTAGACGGGTTGCAACTTACAGATAGATAGATAGACAGACGCCATCTTCTAATGGCTAGTGAATTGTTTGTCTCAAATTATACACAAATTGCTTTTAAAACTTTTATGCTATGAATTTGTGTAGTTCAATTACGTTATATTCGTCATACAAAAAACTATAATATATTTCACACTGCAATTTAATTTCAAATCCAAGTAACCTTTTTAACTTAGGTCATGCCGTGTTCATGTTAGAGGGGGGGGGGGTCTAGCATTTTATATTTTGCCTAGGCTAGCCCCAACATATTAATTTTCCCGCCAAATAAAAATACATAATCGTAATCAGAATAACTTTTGATTTGTTTTATTTGGGATATTTAAAACAAATTTCAGTTCGATAGGTTTTGTCCTAAATATTTTCGGTACCGCTATCTATTTTCTATATGTGGGACAATACAAAGAATATAAATGCAGTTTGAAATATATAGGACAGTCTTGTCTGTGTAGACTGGTTGCGACTTACAGACAGAGAGACACGCACGTGAAATTATAAGTGTCCTTGGTTTTACTTACGGACTTTAATAAAGAGAAATCAATGAAAATACAATCCATCTTTTAATAGCTATTGAATTGTTAGTGACACATCTCACAAAAACTGCTTTCCAAACTTATACGCTACGCATTTCTCATTGAGTGGTTAAATTAAGTTGTATTCGTTATATGATTTCACACTGCAATTTAATTTCAAATATTTTTATTTTTCATATTGTGTCACGCTGTATTCGAGCTAGAGGGTGAAAGGAAGAGGACTTTAAATTTGTCCTAGCGCCAACATATTAATTTCATTGTCAAATAAACATACATATTCGTGATCAGAATAACTTCTATTTTTATTTAAAATCCCACACATAATAATTCCAAAAATTAAATTTTTAACTCGACAGTTTTTATCGCTTCAAGGTCATTTTTCGTTACAGCTATATTTTTCCTTGGGACAATACAAACACAAAGTTTGTTATATACAGGATTTATCGTCTTGTCTGTGTAATTTAGACTGATTGCGACTTACAGCAGATGGATGGATGAGAGGATTTAAGTCAAGACTACGAGAAGATGTAGGTACCTCGGGATTGCAACACCTGTACTATTATAAGTGAGCCCTGAAGGGGTTTGAGTTATCCGATAATTCACGATTCATTTCATTTTTTGACAGATTAACAATGAAAATCCATTTTTGACAGATAACAATGAAAATCCATTTTTGACAGATAACAATGAAAATCCATTTTTGACAGATAACAATGAAAATCCATTTTTGACAGATAACAATGAAAATCCATTTTTTGACAGATAACAATGAAAATCCATTTTTTGACAGATAACAATGAAAATCCATTTTTGACAGATAACAATGCAAATCCATTTTTACAGATAACAATGAAAATCCATTTTTTGACAGATAACAATGAAAATCCATTATTTGACAGATAACAACGAAAATCCATTTTTTGACAGATAACAATGAAAATCCATTTTTTGACAGATAACAATGAAAATCCATTTTTCACAGATAACAATGAAAATCCATTTTTTGACAGATAACAATGAAAATCCATTTTTTGACAGATAACAATAAAAATCCATTTTTCACAGATAACAATAAAAATCCATTTTTTGACAGATAACAATGAAAATCCATTTTTGACAGATAACAATAAAAATCCATTTTTTGACAGATAACAATGAAAATCCATTTTTTGACAGATAACAATAAAAATCCATTTTTTGACAGATAACAATGAAAATCCATTTTTGACAGATAACAATAAAAATCCATTTTTTGACAGATAACAATGAAAATCCATTTTTCACAGATAACAATGAAAATCCATTTTTTGACAGATAACAATGAAAATCCATTTTTTGACAGATAACAATGAAAATTCATTTTTAGAGCGTTTACTTAACGATAAATATTTTCTGTTTCTTTAAATTTGAGCATGTAACTTGATTTTCAAAATCTAAACAAATATCCTTTTCCTTTCTTATACAAAGAGACTTCTGTGTTTTGTAGGAGTAATAATAACAACAATAACTACAATCCATTAAACCTAGGCTTACTGTATGCAGTTGGCACTACAAGGAGAGGGGATTAACCCGCATTACACCTTACGACCATTAGCTCTGCCATTAAGACTAACATGTAGGAAACAACATTGCATGTTAACACCAACAACAACAAGTGCGTATTCAACTATTACTGTGGCGACTGTATTATCCAGTAGAAATTAAATCTTGAAAAAGTTACTGTTCAGAAGGAATAATGAACGTTAACAATATATAATTCATTTTTGAGTTTTCCGCCACTTAAGTTTTATGGAAGAAAAGTATTTTTCATCATACTGCTTCAAAAACAGCTGTTTTCAATACATGCATTGAGATGCTAAAGTTGTTCTTTTTAGTCCTAGGACCTAAAAACATCAGCTGAGGTCGAGGTCATCAGCTGTTACTTCGTTTATACGAATTAATTAACGACTGTAAAGCATCTATAAAAACAACCGATACTCTCGATTGTAAATAACAGATAAAATCGATTTGAAGGTAAATAGGTTGTAACATTTTAGTTTTAGTGAAATTGTTTTCTTATATTGTTTGCAGTATAACGAAAAATATAGTTCATCAATTGGACCAAAAGAAGCTTTTCGATCCTCGCTCATTTTCCACTTAAACTTGAGCTTGTATTGAAAAGCTCCACTTTTGGTCGTAGTGATGAAATATACTATATACAAAGCCCTCTGTACCTCTTGTAACCATTTTTATGAGAATTAAAATTAAACACACGAGATATAAAAAACTGTTTAAAATAGATTTTTTTAAATTTTAATAAAGTTCTATATGAGCACACTATAGTAAACAAATTTCAGTTCATATTTTAAATTATGTGGCATCTCGTGTTTACGTGTACACGACGAACGGATAAGAAAATCACTTTTGTCTACAGTTGTTGACAAAGTGGCATTTTGTTCATTTAAATTAGTTTGCAAAACAGCTGATTTCTCAACAGTTTCACTTTGCCCACTACTTTGCTCACTCCGAATGGCAACTGAACAAAACGAAATTCAGGTTAAGTTTATTTGAATTGATTTATAATATACAGGAAATGTCCCGTATGTAGGTTAGATTAATTCTTACATGTAAAATAACAAATAAACAACAAAACAACGTTTTAAAGTTGAAAAAAGGAAGTAATTATTCATGAAGATGATTGACAGTGTATGTACACGGAGAGTATTTTTCGTTTGCCGAGTTTTGAAGTTGGCAATCCCGTTTCCTCAAGAATACACCTAAGTTATTTGTAATATTCATAAAATAATAACCTCAGTTTTGACGTGAGAACTTCTATTCAGTGGTGATGTGTTGTTTAGCACTACTGCTATATTTTGTGTAGTTAGTTTTAAAATATGGACAGTTCAGAGGATGAAAACCTGTCAAATACCCCGCCTAAATTAGCGGAAAAAGCTAACAACGTTGTACTAAATCTCCTTCCTGTCAAATCAAGGAAAAAGTACGACCGCCAGTATGAACTGTTTTTATTGCCAAAATAACAACTGTAGACAAAGTATAATGTGCAATTCGTGAGCAAAGTGTCTTTTTTAAACTCGATAAAATTGACGCACTCGGCAAGCCTCGTGTGTCAACATTTTTCTCTCGTTTAAAAAAGTGCCACTTTGCTCACTAGTTGCACAAATAACTATTTCATCATACTGCTTCAAAAACAGCTGTTTTCAATACATGCATTGAGATACTAAAGTTCTTCTTTTTAGTCCTAGGACCTAAAAAATCAGCTGAGGTCGAGGTCATCAGCTGTTCTTCGTTTATACGAATTAATTAACGTTTGTAAAGCATCTATAAAAACAAACGATACTCTCGATTGTAAATAACCGTTAAAACAACTGTTACCATTGATTTTATAAATAAGTACCATTAACACAAACCAAACAGCTGTAACAGCTGCAAACTATTGAAGGCAAATAGGTTATAACATTTTAGTTTTTGTGAAATTGTTTTCTTATATTGTTTCCAGTACAACAAAAAATATAGTTCACCATTTGGACCAAAAGAAGCATTTCGATCCTCGCTCATTTTCAAGTTAAACTTGACCTTATATCGAAAAGCTTCACTTTTAAATCCTAGTGATGAAATAATCTATTACTGTTTCCCGAGCCCATGAAAAGTTAAAATCATTAAAAATATCTGCGATCAACAAACTCACCCTAAAACTCGTATACTGAGTTAATCAAAAGTGGTAAATGAAAACACGCGAAGTTTTGTTAATTTTATACTACAGAAGACCTACACTTTCCTGGAGAGACATTTTGCAAACTGTGCTGACTGTACAATTGGGTTTTTTTAAATTAACTCAATAATTATTTTCTACATTCATTCGATTACTTACAAAATTTTGTAATAAATTATACGCGACTGTCACTCGAACACTATTTCAAGTATTAATCAAAACTTCCGCAATTTGACCCCATCGTACAAACTTGATTATTTTGACTTTTGACGAGAGCACATGTACCCCCTATGTATTGCGGTACGCGGACAAGAATTTAAACGACCTAACCAGGGGAAAACGAAGGGTTTATTTTTAGGGAAGGTCTAGTGAGTGTAGGCTTATGTTTAATCAATAGCGAGCGAGGGGGTCACGGGAGTATAGGCAAGGATACATTCGCCATTGGGGCCCTTCCAGGTGGCCATCCGTGCGTGTACCCAATGTAACCTGTATTTTATATCATCTACTTTTACTTTCAAATTAGTCTACCTGAGGAAAGTATATAGATACAGGTTCTGGGACAAACCGTGGTTCCATCTGGAGTTTAATGCCATAACAATAATGCTAAATACAAACTTATAATACCTCCTTAGTAAAAAATTAAAAACCCGAACTGCATTTCAAACCGCAAATAATTTTATAAAGCGTTGGATTTTACAAAATCTCAAATCCGTAAAACATTGCCAGCAGTACTAATTTGAATTATACATCGTGGAATTAAGTGATTACTGTTAAAAAGAGTTGTACTAAACGGTTCAAAATGATTTTCACACACTCATTACAATCGAAATACTAAACAAATAAAAGTATTTGCCGTCAAAAATATCAAGTGCGTACTAAAACCACATGACACACGTTATTTATATAAAGTAGAAATCTTTGAAGCGGCCTGAGCAACATACTAATTATTTAGTAAAATAAACACAGTCTACATATTTGTAATCAGAATAATTTCTAGTTTTATTTGATACCTCACACATAAAATGTCCAAATATAATTTTATTCGACTCCATAGTTTTACCCCCAATACTGTTTTGTTGCCTATATACGGGGTGTTTCAGACCACATGGACACTATCTGTAGCGCCTAAACGAAACTAGATAAAAATTCCTTTAAATTAGAACCCCCTTTTTCGACCCCAATGAATTCAGGAAAATTATTTTCGACGTTCCTCAATGACCCAAAAGGGCACTTTTGCGGGGCAGGGTGGTGTTTTTGGAAAATTTTAAAATAGAAACATAGGTCGTGTGATACCTCATTTTAAAGGTCTCTCTTTTCTGAACATTTTGGAGCAAAAAAAAGTTATCTTTTCATTACTGTACAGGGTGTGACGAATTTTTTTTTTTTTTAGTTTTTAGCGGGAAATGTGACTGCTAGCTCCATAACAAAGATAGGACATCTATAGAAACGTGTATCATCGATGTTCTACGACATGGAAAAGATTCACAATAAAGGATATACATTTCCTATCGAAGTATTGAGTAATTTAAAAGTACCTTAATACAGTATCTGATTTCCCAAGACTGAAATCTGAACTACAACGAAAAGTTGACAGAGATTGAAAATTAAAAGATTTCATGGAAATTTTAACCGAGAACGGGAACATTTTCCAAAGAGTATTTTCATTTAATATTTATAATTCCATCCACAAGTGTGTCCGTAGAGAGAAGTTTTCTTATTTGAAAAGAATAAAATCATACTTTAGAAATTTCAAAAGAAAGGCTTACAAATTTATTTTTAAAAAAAGTTTGAATAGAAAAGGAACTTCTAAATGAATTGATAAGTAACCATATAATGACATTATTGATAAATTCGCAAGATTGGACGGAAGAATTATATTAAAGGCATAAAGTTGAACATTACAGTAGTCTCAGACTAGGATTGTGTCCGGTGTAAGGGGCGTGTCCTCCCTTCCACTTGCTTCCCTAGCCTGACTTGGCGGTACAACCCATTCCAAGAAAACTAGGTACACAAATTACTCCTTGGCTACATTTAATTCCTAAAGTTACAACTTCGTGACAGACTTTTGTAAACGTTTTATTCTTATTTACACCGATAAAAGAAACGAAAGTAGGGTACGTTGTAAATATAAAGTAAACGCAACAAAGTGTGGGTGCCCCTCTTTTCCTCTCCACCCCAGACACATTCCTGCCTTGAAGATGCTTTACTCGCATTTATTATTATTATTATTATTATTATGTTTATGTATTTTATTTCCCCCAGTTATCTTTACCTGCAGTACACCACGAGCCGCTACTGATGGAGTTACAGATAACGACAAGTTCTAATATCTGATAAGGTAAATTTTCAATTTTCTTGTCTTAATTAGTTACATATGACTAAATTGAGAAAAAATTACTATATTCGAAATTTAGCTTAAAAAAAGAAATTAGTTTCAAGAAAGATTTTTTTTGGGGAAAAAAAAAATCATAAAATAAAGACCCTTAGCCGTAGAGCACTCTAATAACGTCAGGTTAGGAAGAGAACAAAGAGAGACCTCACAGGAAAGATAAAAGAGAGAAATCTAAGCCAAGACTATATGAAAAAAGGTTCCTCGGGTCTTCAACGCCCGTTCTAAATATAAATGTGCCATAAAGCATGTCAGAGGAGAATTTGACGAAAGAGCTAGCGCAATGTTCACTCCTTCCGTGCCTTAAACCTACTATAATACTAAGTTGCTAATAGTAATGTGTGAATTCGAACTAAATTAATCGGGGAATCCGATTATCAAAATCCTCGGAATGTTCCGATTATTAAAATACTCGGATTCGGATTAAAATAATCGGTTAAAATTAAAATTCTCGGACAACGATATTCGTCAGTGATGTGTCGATTAGAATCAAAATGCTCGGTGTTTCTAATATTAGTTTATAAGCTGATTTTTCACTATGATTTAGATTCGGGTTTATTTTTAGATGTTGACTAATTAGAGGCACTTTCAAATTATTTTATTTGTTATTTGCATAAATTACACGTAGCAAATTATAACAATATATAACATGATTAAATTATAACAATATAATTTTTTTTTATTGTACCTACTATAAAAATATATAAACATAGGAAAAACACATATTATCACTCACAATAATTAAGACTTATAAAGAGAGAAAACGTGAAAAAACAGTTTAACTATTAGGATGGACACAATACACAGAGAACATTGGGTTTGAGGGTGCACCCTTATTACAGAATACACGACAATGAATATAAAAATTATTTGTATTTCGTCTTCTAATTTAACAACCCATGTTGTCAACATATTTTCTGGAGCTGTTGTATTTCCTGTGTTTGTCAACACAAATGGGGGATGGAGTTGTAGACTGTAAACAGACACAGAGGTTGTATCAGAAACAAAATCGTTGATCTTGGATATTCTACTACAGTTTCAAAAAACATTCGGTTAAAACACAAAAGTGCAGGTTTTTCTAAAACAATCTGATTTGTAAATCTGATGCGTAAAATAATTCTGCAGATACTGTACTAGAATTTGAATTAATAATTCGAATGTTGAAATAATTAGAAACCGATTAATCCGATTTTCACCCAATTATCAACTCCCCTAGTTGTGGAACAGTAGCAACGATATGCGCAGATTTAATATCGAAGAGTTTACTGCATTATGATCTCAGTATGAACTGGAGTGCTCAGTTTGTAGTCTTGCACTCCAGATGGCGTAATATCACTCGGCGGTCATCAAACCGTTGTAAATTTCTCGGAATCGCAAAGTTTCATGCTTGCCAAATACGTCCGTTACACTAAAGCAGTTTAGCCAACGTTGCGAAATATGAGTGTTTCAGATCTGATGACAGCTGAGTTTTTGTTGGGTATCAGTATTTATGTCGGCAGGTGTGAATTGAAACTAGAAAAGTCATCAATTTGTTGACCCATCCATACACAACCTTATTTTATCTACATACACAGAGTGAGTTTGATAAAGTGTCTCAAATCTATTACAGGAGAATTGATTGAACGATGCAGTAAACGACTTCAGGGAAATGTCCTAGAAATAGTAATTTTCAAATTAAGTTTTATGTAATTCCTAAATCAATGCGTTAGGGTTCCATTGTCAAACTATTCAAATGTAGTCTTAATTTAAAGAATTTATGACAGATCTAAACATTGTAACAATAAATCATTTCAAAATGGGAGCCCAAATTGTCTGGCATTGTTTAAGTTAAAATTTAAAAGTTAGGTTAAGTTGCACTTTATTTTAAAGGCGATTGGCGGTGATGTCTTTAAAGCTTTTACGAAACTAAAAATAAAAAGGTTTTTCAAATACACTATGTCATGAGTCATCTTTTCAAAATGGCATTCCAAAGAGTCTTATTGAAGGACTTTCAATTTAAATAGAAAGGTTGGTCAAGTTGTACATAATTTAAAGGCGACTGTCTGCAATGTCCTAATTTAAAACAAAAATAGCATTTTCAATATCTTTCACCATTTCAAAATGGCCGCCTACAAAATTTGGCAATTTAGGACTTTCATTTTAAATAGAAAAGTTGGTCAAATTGTACATAATTTAAAGGCCATTAACAGCAATGTCTTTATTTGAAACCAAAAACAGTTTTTTCAATATCTTTCACCATTTCAAAATGGCCGACTAAAAGTGTCTGCAATTTAGGACGTTCATTTTAAATAGAAAGGTTGGTCAAGTTGTACATAATTTTAAAGGCCATTGTCAGCAAAGTCTTAATTTGAAACCAAAAATAGTTTTTCAATATCTTTCACCATTTCAAAATGGCCGCCTAAAAGTGTCTGCAATTTAGGACTTTCATTTTAAATAGAAAGGTTGGTCAAGTTGTACATAATTTAAAGGCCATTGTCAGCAATGTCTTAATTTGAAACCAAAAATAGTTTTTTTCAATATCTTTCACCATTTCAAAATGGCCGACTAAAAATGTCTGCAATTTAGGACGTTCATTTTAAATAGAAAGGTTGGTCAAGTTGTACATAATTTTAAAGGCCATTGTCAACAATGTCTTAATTTGAAACCAAAAATAGTTTTTCAATATCTTTCACCATTTCAAAATGGCCGCCTAAAAGTGTCTGCTATATAGGACTTTCATTTTAAATAGAAAGGTTGGTCAAGTTGTACATAATTTAAAGGACATTGACAGCAATGTCTTAATTTGAAACCAAAAACAGTTTTTTCAATATCTTTCACCATTTCAAAATGGCCGCCTAAAAGTGTCTGCTATATAGGACTTTCATTTTAAATAGAAAGGTTGGTCAAGTTGTACATAATTTTAAAGGCCATTGTCAGCAGTGTCTTAATTTGAAGCCAAAAATAGTTTTTTCAATATCTTTCACCATTTCAAAATGGCCGCCTAAAAGTGTCTGCTATATAGGACTTTCATTTTAAATAGAAAGGTTGGTCAAGTTGTACATAATTTTAAAGGCCATTGTCAGCAGTGTCTTTTTGAAGACAAAAATAGTTTTTTCACAATCTTTCACCATTTCAAAATGGCCGCCAAATAATTTCTGCAGTATAGGACTTTCAATTTAAATAGAAAAGTTGGTCAAGTTGTACATAATTAAAAGACCACTGTCAGCAATGTCTTAATTTGAAACCAAAAATAGTTTTTTTTTCAAAATCTTTCACCATTTCTTCCGATTGACACTATTAAGAGTATTCTAGGGATCATTATTTTATGCTAGTTTCTTTTTTCTTTTTTTTTATTTAATTTTTTTTATAAGGCGATGATGACCGAAAAGCTTCTTGATGATCTAAAAACAGTAAAAAAAAATCCTTAATGACTGAAAAAATTGGTTAAAC
The DNA here is from genome assembly GCA_963513935.1 of Aphrophora alni. Classification (NCBI taxonomy): domain Eukaryota; kingdom Metazoa; phylum Arthropoda; class Insecta; order Hemiptera; family Aphrophoridae; genus Aphrophora; species Aphrophora alni. The sequence goes on from OY740778.1 coordinate 28,669,483, forward strand.
AGTTAAATTTTAATTTCTAATATTTTTAATAAAAGGGACAAACATGTGTACTAAAACCAAACAACTTAGTGTCTGTAGGCATATAGGGATAGTTATTATTGTAAAGTTGGTATCTTTGAAGCGGCCAACATATTACTGTAATTTCTTCGTCAAATAAACAAATATATTCGTAATCAGAATAACTTCTAGTTTTATTCGATACGTCACAAATAATATTTCCATTTTTTTTTTTCAACTACAGTTTTTACCTTTAAATTACCTTAAAGTCATATATCGTTAGTTTTGTGTTTTTCCTACATGTGGAGACAATACAAATAATGTAAATCATAACAACCGGTTTCGACGGTAAAACCGTCATCGTCAAGTAGCTCAGCCATATAAAAGCGTCGTACAATCAAAACAGGCAATTATTGTTGAGAACTCATAACACTATTGAAAAACCAGTATTACCAACAAAAATAAAAAAATCATTAACACGTGGAAAACATTTGTTAAATTGTTTTAAACAACGACACAATGAATACAAACACACGATTTCTGCGCCCACTAATATTGATGTTGGTACCAATGTACAAGAGATGAACGTGTGTATTGGGCAATGTGTGGATTGTCCGGCAGAAAAAGTAAGGTCAGGGAAAAGGTTAGGCTAGGTTTGAAAAAAGGCTAGGACAGGGGAAAAGGTTAGGTAAGAAAAAACATTAGATTAGGGAAAAGGCTAGGTTAGGAAAAATGGTTAGGTTAGGGAAAAAGGTTAGGTTAACCTATAATATATTCACTGAATACACTATCCATGAGGCTACACCAAACATTATGTTTAAGATAATTGCAAAGTTTGATATATACAATAGACGGACAGACACGCGCTTGAAATTATGTTTCTACGGAACTTAAAAACCAATTTCAGTTAAACCTAGTTAGATTTTCCTAAATGCGAAACAGTTTTTGATTATTTGTAAGCATATATTTTCATGCAGTTTTCTCTCTTAATGTAGGTATATTATCTGGTTATGATTTAGAATACAGGGTGTTAAATAAGTCCCGGGATGGCTGAATATTTTATTTTAACAGATAGAGCTAGAAAGTTTGCACAATGTTAACTATTTCATCAAATAAAAAAAGGTCTTTATGGGTAGAACACAATGCCGCAAACCCGAACTCAAAAGGTTCACCCTAGCTAAAATAACGTGGGTTTAAAGTTCATATTAGCTACAACGTCAGGTATGTTGAAAACAGCTTAATAATGTTTACTAGGTAGAGGTTATGAATGAATATATAGCTAATTAATATCTGGATTCTTCTTTTTTACATACCCATTGTACGAAGTTTTATTATATGTTGTACTACTGTTGACAATATTAACTTCTTTTGATAATGTACTTTTTTCGTCTAAATACACCTTTAAATATGAACTTTTTAATTTTTACGTATTGGAATGGCAAGTCAGTAGTTTATTTTTGTCACCTGTTTTTCTTTCTTTCCCTAAATATAAATCCTAATCAGGATCATGGATACTAAGGATTATCTAATATTCCATTTATCACGTAAAAGAAGAAAACACTGTGTTAATGTAAAATGACGTACAATAAATCCTTCACTATTATACAATACAAGTGACGTCACGCATCAACCGATCGAAGGCGACAGACTCATAAGATTTTCCATAAACTGTATACAGGAAGTAAAGCTGTCACTAGATGAATCAGCAATGTGTAAACAGAAACTGATATTATCAACAGCTAGTGTGAATCATTTCCTGTAATGAGGCGCCAACTGGATGTAGGCCTACACGTGGACAAAATAAACGGTTCTACCAAGAAAGTAAAAATACAATCAAATTAATAAATAGTTTTTAAAAAGTCGCACAAACTATAAAAACAATCATTAATGCATTTTATTTTCGTCATATATATATATATATCGATATCTAAAAAACTGATCACACAAAGTCTTCACAAATAATAGAGCATGGAGCGATTGTGTAAGGGTTGACAATCGATTATTTTTAGCTCGTTATCTGTCCCCCTCCCCCTTCATTTCCGGAAAACACTGAGAAGTCATTATCTATACAGGAAACAGTTGAGCAGGTCATTATCACTCTGGTATTCTTACATGTCTGGGCGCCTTCTTATTTATCGTTGAATCGACTGGAGCGAACAGACTACAAGTTCTACTTGCAAATTCCGTGCAAAGTCTTTGCGCTACCAAATTATATCCGTAAAGAACTCGCTATATTTTCTTTCTCATTTACAAATAAAACAAACAAACAAAAAACTATGGGTCAAAAAATGGGCGTAGTGAAACTGCCCCGACATTTTGGGTACTTTTGAAACGATGAAACTGCCCCGCTCATTGAAGACTATTAGGAAGGGTCGCCTCGCAAGACTAGAAATGCTGAAATTGTACCGAGCGCCCAAATAATATTGAAAATTTTATTTTACATGTTACGCTACGGGACCTAACCTTACAGACTTATATGCTTGATTGAGGTTAAATTTAAACTCATACTACCAAAATTGCGCTCGGGGCAATTTTAGCATTTCTGGTCTTGCGAGGCGACCCTTCTTGATCCTCTTTAATGAGCGGGGCAGTTTCATCGCTTCAAACGTACCTAAAATATCGAGGCAGTTTCATAGTCCCCCAAAAAATCGATATGGAATTTTATAAACCTATATCCATTTTGAGGTCCCCTTTGGAATGGTATCAGTCTGTTGCCTGAGCTGTGTTTTACAAAACGAGTGGACCAATCACAATGAAATTTGTTAAGCATATTTTGGCCATTTTTCGGAACTTTTAAAAAAATTTTACGATAACATAAATTTGGAAGGTAATTACAAATATAAGAAAAAAATAGTAATTAACCATTTTCTCATAACTGACTAAAGATGTTGAAATTATAAAATTGTATATTTCATCAGGACCAAAAGTGAAGCTTTTCGATACAAGCTCAAGTTTAACTTCCTCGGAAAATGAGCGAGGATCGAAAAGCTTCTTTTGGTCCAAGTGATGAACTATATTTTTCGTTATACTGCAAATAATATAAGAAAACAATTTCACATAAATTAAAATGTTATAACTTATTCATCTTCAAATCGATGGTAACAGCTGTTTTAACGGTTATTTACAATCGAGAGTATCGGTTGTTTTTATAGATGCTTTACAATCGTTAATTAATTCGTATAAACGAAGTAACAGCTGATGACCTCGAACTCAGCTGATGTTTTTAGGCCCAAGGATTGAAAAGAATAACTTTAGCAACTCAATGCATGTATTGAAAACAGCTGTTTTTGAAGCAGTATGAGGAAAAAAGTAATTTTCACTTTTGACTTCAAACAGATCGAAGTTTTTATTAAATGGTAACGTATATTTTTAATGATAATGATCGATTCAGAGGGTCTAAATGAACCAAATCTCTATAGTTTGATGTCTGTACGTCCGTTAATGTATTATATTGAGTTGACATTCTGCACACATGAAAATTTCTACAACGATTTCGATCAAATTAAAATAAAATGTACAACCCTAAAGTTCCAAATAAAACATACTGGTCGCCAGAATACCGATAGTGAGTTATCTGTTAAAAAAAACCTCCAAAATCGTTTATGAAACTCTACTGCATAATCGTCTCAACCGATTTCTTTAAAACTTTGATAAAACATGAAGATTATTAACCCAAACCAGTATAGTACTCTCTACAATATCCAATTCTCCCCCACCAGTGTTGAGACACCTTCTCCAGTACCAAACATCTCCCTATCAACGCGTGTCATAGCCAATGCTAGGTTTACTCCGCTATACACCAATACAATTACCAATACAGGTAAAAAAAATGGACATAAGCCTTTTTAGAGTCGCAACCTATACTTTGAGCGACCAATCAAAACGTCTTCTAAGGGATTGTTGTCATGGCAACACGTCTGCTGCAACAGCTTTCAAAAATTGATTTTCTATAGTAAAGAAAGAACACACTCACTAAAGTCAATGAGTAGACGGCCATATCCTTGTCTCTGGTACGGAGGCAGTGTCAGAATACAGGAGACGTTGTAATTCAAAAAGGAATTTTTCTCCTGCAACAGAATAAATAAATCATAAAAAATAAACTACATAAACAAAACAATATTTTGGAGGTAACATTTTTTTTTTTCAATAATATAACAGAGTCTAAATAATTGAATTACATTTTATTCAAAGCAGAGCCTAAAAGAAACTACAATTTTCAAAATGCAGTATCGTAATTTGTTAATGAATGTAGACTTCAGAATTATATATTAAAAAAAAAAAACATCTCGTACGATTTCGCCCCAAATCGTACGTTTATCAAGTAAAAACAGTACATCGGGATGTAACTAAAAGGTTAGGTTAGGTAAAAACAGTACATCGAGATGTAACTAAAAGGTTAGGTTAGGTAAAAACAGTACATCGAGATGTAACTAAAAGGTTAGGTTAGGTAAAAACAGTACATCGAGATGTAACTAAAAGATTAGGTTAGGTAAAAACAGTACATCGAGATGTAACTAAAAGGTTAGGTTAGGTAAAAACAGTACATCGAGATGTAACTAAAAGGTTAGGTTAGGTAAAAACAGTACATCGAGATGTAACTAAAAGGTTAGGTTAGGTAAAAACAGTACATCGAGATGTAACTAAAAGGTTAGGTTAGGTAAAAACAGTATATCGAGATGTAACTAAAAGGTTAGGTTAGGTAAAAACAGTATATCGAGATGTAACTAAAAGGTTAGGTTAGGTAAAAACAGTACATCGAGATGTAACTAAAAGGTTAGGTTAGGTAAAAACAGTACATCGAGATGTAACTAAAAGGTTAGGTTAGGTAAAAACAGTACATCGAGATGTAACTAAAAGGTTAGGTTAGGTAAAAACAGTACATCGAGATGTAACTAAAAGGTTAGGTTAGGTAAAAACAGTATATCGAGATGTAACTAAAAGGTTAGGTTAGGTAAAAACAGTATATCGAGATGTAACTAAAAGGTTAGGTTAAGTAAAAACAGTACATCGAGATGTAACTAAAAGGTTAGGTTAGGTAAAAACAGTACATCGAGATGTAACTAAAAGGTTAGGTTAGGTAAAAACAGTACATCGAGATGTAACTAAAAGGTTAGGTTAGGTAAAAACAGTATATCGAGATGTAACAAAAAGGTTAGGTTAGGTAAAAACAGTACATCGAGATGTAACTAAAAGGTTAGGTTAGGTAAAACAGTACATCGAGATGTAACTAAAAGGTTAGGTTAGGTAAAAACAGTACATCGAGATGTAACTAAAAGAAAGTTATTGTTTGAATGAAATTGTCACATTTCTTTTTAGAGTATTATTGTTACTTCCTATTTTTCAAATTTTGATTTTTTTTTTTCAAATTACTTTTAATGCCTCAAATATAAGTAGTTTTTGAAATGATGTCTATCGGTCTGTATAGAACGTTACAGGATAAACCAGTAGACCGCTTTTGATCAAACTGGGTTGTGGAAATATTTTGACCTATTTAATTTTTTTTTTTTAATTTCATAATCCAATCTCCACATTTCGATAACTCAACATTTTGGTAGTGTTGGAACAAACTTTAAAATTACGATTTTTAAAAATTCGGCTTAAACAATATTGATAAAGGAGTTTTCTGTCAAGGGAAAATTCGTTAATTGAGCCTCTAACTGCCCAGACAAAAGTATTGGTCGTTAAGTCTCACAAGCGAAGCAAGTTTAAGTGAACATTATTTATTTCACATGTGGATAAATACACCCATAAGAATATAATAGCAGTGTAAACTAACATAACCTACCATACTAATTAAAATTGAAATCCCTGTTTACACAAAAATATATAAAAGAATACAAGGAAATATAGGAGGAAATCTTACGTTGAACCTTTCGTTAACTTAAAATATATAAAGAAGACAGAAAACACTGGATACGGTTTTCAAAATAACTATTAAAAATAAAACCATCTTAAATTATATTTATTAACGCTAAATATCATTAAAAATAGAAATCAAAAAATACAATTATGATTAGTAGGCCTAATATCACTAACATAAGAGAAAACAAACGAAAAATACTACAATGAGAAAAAGTATCTCACAGTCCAGAAAAGCAAAAACCACATACATTATTTAAACAGAAAAAAATTAAAACAAAAATATACAGAGTGAGTCAGACCACTCATACGCAATATATAGCGACTTAACCAAATGAGCTACAGCCTTCGTTTTTATTTAAACCCCCTATTTCGACCCTAGAGAATTCAGCAAAATGTTTTCAAATCTCAAAAATGCCCCAAAAGTGTTTTTTTTTGGGGTGGGGGTCGTTTTTAGAAAATTTTCAAATGTAAAGGTAGGTCGAGTGACACCTCATTTTAAAGGTTCACTGATCATTTTGGAAAAAAAAGTTTTAACTTCTCTTACTGCGTATGTACAGGGTGTTCCAAAACGTCAAAAGTAGTGTTTTACAATTTATTTTATTGTTACCACATAACATAGCCCACATAAACCAATTTTATCTTAGATTCATGAGAAGACACCCTTTCCAAAATGTGCTTAAGTTGCCCCTTACTCAAAAATTTACAAATTTAAAAAATACATACAATTTTGAAAAGAAAAAAAAAACACAATGAAACTAAAAACTCCAATTGTAACGTTAGTCGTGAAGCACATCATTGAAAAGTTCTTTAAAACAAACCTTTTTTTGTATTTAAAGTTTGACTTTGTCTCTAACTGTTTAACGGTTTTTAGACTAATTTCTCAAGGGTAGAAATAGGAGGGGGGGATGTTAAAAAGAAGTCTGTAGCTCATTTGGTTTAGTCGCTATACATTGCGCACGGGTATTCTGATTCACCCTGTATAGTAGGCCAAACAATCACAGCCTGCACCGAAACAAAAAACATAAAACATTTTTTTTTTTAGATTATCTAATAATAGCCTAAAAGAATCTTCAACAGTTTAAAAAACTTAGTGAAATGACTTGCTTCCTTTACATAATCTCGTAAATTAAATAACTTGGGTGCCGAATAAAAATTATTTATATTATGTTTTACTAGGTGATGGTAAATTATAGATTGAATCTCAAAAACGGCTTAGATTGAACTCTTTATAACTGTTTGTACTCTTGATATTAAACATTCAATTTCTTAGAGGAATCTTCAAATTTAGATTTCTTTAAATCAATCTTACAATGCTTTTGTTGAAAGACAAGAGTCTATCTCAAGTGCCACCCCAACTAATTCCCTAAATATTTATTCGAAGACGGAGTCTAGGGTTAATTTTTTACATTTTGACTGACAACTACAGAACTAATATTTTTGGTGAAGATTAGTTGCGGATAGGTTCGTGCTTGAAAGTCAATATCGATTTAAATCAACCTTGATAAAACTTATAGCACGGAAATAACTAATAATCCAATAAATTTACAAACGATTTGTCTGGGAAATGAATGACGGTGATTGTGTCATCAGGATAACCCAGTGTAAAAACCTATGATACAAACAACTGATAGACGAGACTTGCGTGTCAATGTAAACACGGCACTAACTTTGTGAAACACAAGTCGTATAACTTCTCGGTCATCATCGCTTAAAAAATAATAAAAATAAATCCCTAAAAAACTTGGATTGCTTCAGGGTCAGAAGAGAAGAAGAGTTGGTCAAGAGAGATCTCATAGGAAAGATGAAAAAGAGGGATCTAACCCAAGCCATATAAAAAAAGGTTACGAAAAAAAAGTTAGAATAGGAAAAAGGTTAGGTTAGGAAAAAAGATTAGATTAGGGAAAAAGGTTAGGTTGGGAAAAGCTAGGATAGGAAAAAAGGTTAGGTTAAGAAAAAGAGGATAGGTTAGGTTAGGAAAAAAGGATAGGTTAGGAAAAAAGGTTAAATTAGGAAAAAGGATAGGTTAAGAAAAAAGGTTAGGTTAGGTTAGGAAAAAAACTAGGTTAGGGAAAAGGGTTAGGTTATAAAAAAAGGATAGATTAGGAAAATAGGTTAAATTAGGAAAAAGGCTAGGTTAGGAAAAAAGTTAGGTTAGGGAAAAGGTTAGGTTAGAGAAAATGTTAGGTTAGGAAAAAGGGTTAGGTTAGGTTAGGATGAGGGGTGTATGTTTGGTGTTGTGGAGGGGGAGGCGGCAGGTCTACCCGGCACCAGGGGATGAGATGCCTAGGGTTCGAGGGAGGGAAATAAGAGAATGAGGGGTGTATGTTTGGCGTTGTGGAGGGGGAACCTCGCTCGCCTACCTTTAAACTGCCTCGGTGCCGGGTTAAGTTGTGAAATTAGTAACGCCTGATTACACTTATAGCGGTGGTCAGATTTGGTGCCGGGTAGACGTGCCGGCAATCCTAGAACCGGCATTTTAGGATAAATTGGAACCAATATTTTTTGGGGGGGTTAATGAAATCTAAAACGGTAGAACTGATTTTAATAAAATCATATATATATATATATATATATTTTTTTATTATGACAGTTACCCTCAATATTGAATAATCGAAAATATTAAAAAATTCCAGAGATATAGATTACGCCCACATTGGTTAAGAAAAAACGATTTTTATTACACTTTTTTTATTGTTTATCTCTTCGTCTAGTGAAGCTCGTCCCCTAGGGGTTGAGGGGGGGTGGCTGGTGCCGAGTTGACATACTGCCATGGCGGCCGGTGAAGAAACCAGTGCCGGGTCGACGTGTTTTTTTATAATATATAATGGTTGCCGGGTTGAAGAACTCCCCGTGGATTACAGTTAGAAAACTCAAAATCAGGTACGGAATTGTAAAATAGTCAATTTCTAAAAATCTGCTCTTCCGAATTGTTCAAAATAGCAAAATAAAATATTACTGTTCGTTAATAATTAGATGCAGACCTTGGATTTGAATCAAATAGATTTGCACAGACGAGGGGTTTGTGAGAGAATCTGTACAATGTTTTTACACAGTTTTAAGAGTTACATCCAGTGTGAACATTTAGAATTTACAATATAACATGGAGTGAAATTAGATGATTGGCTAACAAAAGCAATGTTTATTATGCAAATCAAGGCGCAATGCGACTGCACTTGTGTACTTAAGGAACTACTGGTTGGGAGGGAGAGACTATCACCCTCAATGGGATAGCGCCAATTTATTTTTCTGTTTTAAACGCGAGTACTGTGGTATTGACATTTCTAAAAAGATTTTATAACTGGAATAATGCAAATGAACATTGAACTCAATTTTTCATACACCCATCGCATAAACAACAAATCGCTATCAAAATATAGTATAAAGAAAAAAGTTTTATTTTTTAAATTGTTGTATAAATGGACATGTTTCATCTGAGCTGTGAGCAGCGTGTGGAGTTTGTAGTTCGAGGCCGCGTGGGGATAGAGGCATTGTAGGGGAAACAGTCAGCCGCCGGCTACTGTCCACGATCCAGCGGTCTTGCAGACATCGTTGTTAGTACCAACACCCGACACAGACTGAGGCGGCCGCTTCCCCCACCATCTTACTGACGCCTAGACCACTCCTAGATCCACTGCGCACCCAAACTCCACAGCTCAGATGAAACCTGTCTATTTGTACCGTTTTTTTGCCATGAAAGATATGTATGAATCTTCTTTTTTTTTTTTTAAATATTTTAAAAGTATTATTCCTGTACGCTAATTTTGTTTTACGAGAACCGTTTTGTATCGTCAATCTTCATATAACATAAACGGTAGAGCGGATGTTGAAAAATCAACCATTTCATAACAACTTCGTGAGATGATTTTTCAGATTTTGACTGTTAATACTCGAATAGGTCTACTTTACAAACTACATTTTAGTAACGTTTGATCAAAATCGTTGGCCCCCATTTAAAAAAAAATTGTATCTGGTCTTATGAGAAATATCCCAAATTATGAGTTTAAGAAATCCACGGTCAAACGTGTGGTAGGGTTCGTAGCCATATAAGGACAGTTGTTTTTATAAATTGTACAGACAGACAGACAGACAAGCGCGTGAAATTATAAAAGTGTTTTTACCCGGACTCTAACAAAGAAAAATCAACGAAAACCCAATCCATTTTTCAATGGCTATTGAATTGTCTCACTTTCCACAAAAAAAACTGCTTTTAAAACTTATACGCTACGAATTTATTATTCTGTGGTTAAATTAAGATTTTTTTTTCCAAATTTGTAGGTCATGCCCTGTTCAAGTTTAGAAAGGAGGGACTAGATATCTGAGACTTTAAATTTGGCCTAGCGCCAATATATTAATTTTTGGTGAAATAAACATACATATTCGTAATCAGAATAACTTCTAATTTTACTTAATACTCCACACATATGTCCGAAAACAAAATTTTTCAATTATATAGTTTTTTGCTCCCTAACTATCTCAAGGTCATTTTCTGTTACCGCTATATTTTTCCTACATGTGGAACAATACAAAGAATATAAATGTAAAGTTTGAAATATAGTTTCACGGACAGACATGCGCGTGAAATTATAAGGGTCCTTGGTTTTACCTACTACCCTAAAAAAATAAAAATCAGGAGATATGGGCAAAACATGCCTACATACCGAATTTGATAAAAATTGATTCATTTGGGTTAAGGTCCCAAACAAAACGTATTGGTTGAGACACTGCACCAAAACTCTAGTTCAGAATAAAATAAAAAAGCAACAAAATATCGGCCAAGGAGTTTTAAATATAAAATGTAAGACTTAATTTTTCGTTCTTAATTTGGTGAAATGTAAACATTAATGATCCAACCATTGTGGAAAGTCATAATTTTGAAGTAACTTTAAAAAAAAACAAAAAAAACATGACACAAACAAGCAAGATTAGGGTTTATTTATTAATTTTATACTTTTTTCACCGATAACTCTGACAGTTACATTTTTGGACCCGAATAGTTTTGTTATTTGGATGAGTGTGTGATAAAAAATAGTGCACCGTATATTTGTTTACGGACCGACACAAGTTACATGTCGGCTTTATTCTCTAGTTAAACAAATTAAGGGATATGTTATTTTCAACAAAAAAGGAAAGTGAGCGAGATAATCCTTAGCTAAGATCTATCATTCACGGTGGATATTTGCGCCACTGCCTCCAAACGCGCCATGTGGCGCAAAATTATTTTATACGTTAAAAGGTAAATAATCTAGTCTTACCACGATAATAAGAAAGGGTTTTGTACCCACTCTTTCCGATAGAAGGGGAAGGGCTTTACTCAAAATTAAGAGAAATAGTTGAGCGGAAATGAAGTTATTTAGGGTAGGGTGGAACACTAGAGATTCCTTCAACATTCGTCACGTCCTATACTGGGAAATAATTGACTGACTCACAGGCCTATCTTAACGATAATAATAGACTTTGTCTCAACAACACCGAGCAGTTATGAATCAACCAACTGATATGATTAGGAATGAATGAAATACTGTAACAATAACACGCGCGCACAAAGGTATACAGGATGTAACGAAAAAGCTGGACTGGCTATTCATTTTCGCATTATATACATCAAAACCAATAAAAAAATGTAAAATAACATATAGTCGAATTTTTCTTCATTTCCTGTCTATTCGTTATTTTGTTAAAAAAAAAAAAAAAAAAAAAAAAAAAAAAAAACTAGTAATAGTAAAGATATTCAAGAGTTCAAAGTAAAGAGTTCAAATTTAGTATACGTATTTTGTATGTTACGTTTTACAAGTGAACCAAACACCAAGACTTTATTTTAATAATTTTCAAAATGGCGGCCATTTAAAATCTTTAACGAATGATATCTCAAAAATCGTTAACTTTACAAAAACTACAGGAGACAAAATATTTTTTTTTTTTTTTTTTTTTTTTTTTTACTTTTCTGTAGGTTAAAGGATAACCAAGTTATTGACAAAAAAATAAAAATACAATTTCGTGGAGATTGTCTACAACAATTAAAACTAGTCTAACACCAACACATTTTTGAATTATTTTAATTTGTATCCATAGAAACCAAGAAAATATAAATAAAATGTTATAATAATGTTGGTTTGTTGAATTAGTAGTACATTTCTTTATTTTATAATTGTTATGTGCAGTTTAAATAGCTGTGCCTCAGACCCAATTATGATTTGTGTCACAGTGTGCGTTATTTGTCATATTTCCATTAGTATTAATGTTAAAATAAAAAGTAAACTTGTCAATTGATTTGTTTATTAAATAATAATAATATAGTTTCTTGGTTTCAATGGATACAAATAAACGTAATTCAAAAATGTCTTTGTGTTAGACTACCACAAAATATACTATCATTATTTAATATAGGTTTTGATTATTGTAGATAATCGCCAAGAAATTGTATTTTTAATTTTTTGTCGATAACTTGGTTTCCTTTAACCTACAGAAAAAGTAAAAGTAAAAAAAAAAACATTTTGTTTGTCGTTAGAAAAGAAAAATATTCTGTCTCTGTTATTTTTTTCTAAACTTAACGTTTTTTGAGATATCTTTCGTTAAAGAATTTAAATGGCCGCCATTTTGAAAATTATTTTTTAAAAATCATGGTGTTTAGTACATTTGTAAAACGTAACATACAAAATACTTATACTAAATTTGAACTCAATATCTTTACTATTTCTGCAGTTGTTTTTTTTTTTTTTTTTTTTTTTTTTTTTTTTTTTTTTTTTTTTTTTTTAGGAAAAAAACAAAATGGCGGATAGACGGAAAATGAAGAGGAATTCGACTATATGTTACTTCACATTTTTTATTGGTTTTGATGTATATAATCCGAAAATGAAAAGCCAGTCCACCTTTTTCGTTACATCCTGTATATAGGCTATATCGTGAACTGGTTAAACTTTTTGATGCTAAGATAAACCTTATACCTATATAAATAAATATTGAGCTTGACTTGCGAGATGGTACTTGATAGAATAAAACTTGAATTATAGTTATTATTAAACTTAAGTTATGCGGATCATTGAAGATGACGACTTTGTCGTAGAAACGTGTGTATTAATAAATAAACGTACTATTTGTGACAATCCATATTTTGTTGTAGGTGTTGTTTCTTATGAATATAGATATTGCAGTGCGAAGTAGTTATTGAAAACTGTTAAAATTATTAACTGGAAACGACTATTTTATTATATTTTATAATAATATTAAAATTTATTATGTTTTAGATAAAATAATGACTGCAACAATTGTATTCAGCCTCGTACTTCATTCTCGTAACTTAAATACAATCGTTACATAAACTATTATTTGTGCATTTTGTTAAACCTAGTCGATCAAGTTCAGCTCCATGTCCTTCATGAGTCTAGAAACCTGTATAGTTAGATTATCCGAGGATCTGAAAGTTTCCTTAACTCCAGAACTTCAGACTTCTCTGTCGTTTCTGTGTGTTGACAGCAGAGCCTCCGTCGGAAAGTTTCCTTAACTCCAGAACTTCAGACTTCTCTGTCGTTTCTGTGTGTTGACAGCAGAGCCTCCGTCGGAAAGTTTCCTTAACTCCAGAACTTCAGACTTCTCTGTCGTTTCTGTGTGTTGACAGCAGAGCCTCCGTCGGAAAGTTTCCTTAACTCCAGAACTTCAGACTTCTCTGTCGTTTCTGTGTGTTGACAGCAGAGCCTCCGTCGGAAAGTTTCCTTAACTCCAATCTGAAAGTTTCTTTAACTCCAGTTTGAAAGTTACTGTAACTCCAGAACTTTAGACTTCTCTATGTTGGCTGCAGAGCCACTGTCTATAAGTTTCCTTAACTCCAGTCTGAAAGTTTCCTTAACTCCAGAACTTCAGACTTCTCTGTCGTTTCTGTGTGTTGACAGCAGAGCCTCCGTCGGAAAGTTTCCTTAACTCCAATCTGAAAGTTTCTTTAACTCCAGTTTGAAAGTTACTGTAACTCCAGAACTTCAGACTTCTCTATGTTGGCTGCAGAGCCACTGTCTATAAGTTTCCTTAACTCCAGTCTGAAAGTTTCCTTAACTCCAGAACTTCAGACTTCTCTGTCGTTTCTGTGTGTTGACAGCAGAGCCTCCGTCGGAAAGTTTCCTTAACTCCAATCTGAAAGTTTCTTTAACTCCAGTTTGAAAGTTACTGTAACTCCAGAACTTCAGACTTCTCTATGTTGGCTGCAGAGCCACTGTCTATAAGTTTCCTTAACTCCAGACTGAAAGTTTCCTTAACTCCAGAACTTCATACTTCTGTGTTTTGACTGTAGAGCCTCAAACATCTCTTACTTAACCCATCAGTTAGTGTACTCTGGATATTTCGCAAGCAGGTTCTGGGTCAACGAGTGGTGCCAGTGCATCGACCTTCTTGTTCCCTCGAATCCTCTACGACCTCGACACTACCTGATTAAGGGTAGAGTGCTTAATCGAGGTCGGGTAAAAAATAAATCCTACTACCCCTGATTAGGAGGTTGTATGCTGGTTGTATAAGTATGTTGGTATGTTCCACCTTGCGGGATAAGAATCAGACGACCACTCTACCAGGAGCGCGTTAGAACCAATGCTCATGCGTCGTCGCCGCTGAACTCGACGATTGCTCTGTATAATGTAGTCACTCATAGGGTGGATGTTTCCTGGGGTTTGTCGAGGTTTCGTAGGGAAACTTTGGCTGTATTAAACCAACTTTGCAAGTTTTGGTGGAAATCAACAATTGTAAAATGTTAGTTTTTATGATTTTACTTATTTTTTTAGTATATATGGTTTTAAATTAGTATATTTGTAATTGTGTATTTGGTTGTTGTACTTTTACTATAGTTTAGGCAGACTTAGGTATTTTGTTATATATGGCACCTCAGTAATTGGGTTTTAACCTGTTGGGGCTGCTTTTGCAACATAATTAATTTTGTATTTTATTTGTTGTAAAAATTGTTGTTGTTGCAATAAATTTATTCTACTATTCTACTAATATTGTAACTATAATGTATAGAGATTTAATAACCAAAATGGGTTAGTTATACTTCTCCCTCCCTCATCATATTAAGACTCAAACATTTTAAATAGCACCACTCACCTTGTGACAACTCATGACAAGTAAATAGCAGGAATAAAATGACTTTATGACAACAACTCTACCCATAACAGCGAGAACATGAAATGACAATAAGACTAATTCCTTTCTTTATCTTATCACTCCGACTAATTGCCAGTTTCTGGGAATTCCTTATTGGTTTTGCAATGTCCATTCTCCATTGGCCTTACTTTCACTAATATTTAGTCCAAATTGACAAGTCGTTGAAAACCGTTTAAATAACAGGCTATTTATTCTACTAATTTTTAAAATAAACTATTTTCTTGGTAAATAAACCGATTTACAGTAATTCCATAACAATTTTAATGAAGGCCTTATTCAAAATTTAAATTCCTACAGTTTTTTCTACGTGATGGTTAAATACTGAAGTCTCAAGATTTTTATGAAATAATCCGCTTTGATTCTCTGAGCCCAAATACTATATTTCATCACTAGGACCAAAAGTGAAGCTTTTCGATACAAGCTCAAGTTTAAAGGCTGGAAAATGAGCGAGGATCGAAAAGCTTCTTTTGGTCCAAGTGATGAACTATATTTTTCGTTATACTGCAAACAATATAAGAAAACAATTTCACAAAAACTAAAATGTTATAACCTATTTACCTTCAAATCGATGGTAACAGCTGTTTTAACGGTTATTTACAATCGAGAGTAACGGTTGTTTTTATAGATGCTTTACAATCGTTAATTAATTCGTATAAACGAAGTAACAGCTGATGACCTCGACCTCAGCTGATGTTTTTAGGTCCTAGGACTAAAAATAACGACTTTAGCATCTCAAAGCATGTATTGAAAACAGCTGTTTTTGAAGTAATATGACGAAAAATATTTTTCTTCCATAAAACTTACGTGACGGAAAACTCAAAAATGAATTATATATTGTTAACGTTCATTATTCCTTCTGAACAGTAACTTTCTCAAGATTTAATTTTTACTGGATAATACAGTAATAGTTGAATACGCACTTGTTGTTTATGGTGTTAACATGCAATGTTGTTTCCTACATGTTAGTCATAATGGCAGAGTAAGGTGTAATGCGGGTTAATCCCCCCTCCTTGTAGTGCTAACTGCATACAGTAAGCCGAGGTTTAATGGATTGTAGTTATTGTTGTTATTATTACTCCTACAAAACACAGAACTCATTGTTATCTGTCAAAAAAAAAGGATTTTCATTGTTATCTGTCAAAAACCATCTGTCACCTCGACCTCAGTTGATTTTTTAGGTCCTAAGACTTTTAAGAACAACTTTAGCTTCTCAATGCATGTATTGAAAAAAGCTTGTTTTTGAAGGAGTATGACGAAAAAATGTTTTTTGTAATGTCTCTCTGTCCGTCATCAGTGCAATTCTACACATCAAACGCGAGTAACGCTGTAAACACATTGGGCATGTGGAAATAATTTTAAATAATAAAAATATATATATTAGCTCAAAATTTGTGGTATCTTCACAACACAAAATTACGGTTTTATAAAAAAAAATACTAACAATTTTGCTCAAGGGTAGCCTCTAAGGGCGTGAAAGCAACACACTTATCGGTCCAAATCTTCACAAAATGCCAGTACGTAAGTTATCGTTATAAAAAAAAAAAAATAGGCTGTTATAAAAGACGCAATTTTTCAAAACCGGCTTAAACGATTTTTAATAAAATGAAGACGACTTAAAACAGTACGAAAAATTCCAAGTAAAAAAACGTTCTGGAATAATTAGGAAAAACGAAAATGACAGCTTCATTAAAAGTTTGCTCCTAATCAAATACAACTTACCCCTGAGAACGCGTTTATTGCACAAATCTATCCAACTGACATTTTAGGAGATCATTAGTTTGGGGATGGGTGAGTGGAATGTCACGATTTTTCTACAGAATCATTTTATCTCCCAACATATACCTTGTAAGACCATGAGGTGTCCATTTCAAATGGAATAGAGAAGTTGAACAAAACGTTTTTGGTTAACTAAATGCTCACAAATCGAAAATATACCTAAATACCTGCGAGAATAGACAAAATTTAGAATAACACATAAGAAATGCGCTTTTAATTGGTAATGGGAAGTAGAAAAGGATTCTTGCAAGTTTGTAATCGCATCCAAGTACAGAGTTAAAAAAACTAAACTATCAAGAATTTAGACCTGCTAGACGGCTTTTCAGCAGGGCAATGTGTGATTAGAACATAGAAACTTCAGTCACAGTTGTTATAGCATTCTTAATCAGAATTGTAGCTTCCCTATCCATCTCACAATGTTGAAGCAAGAGTACTAACCTATTAGACCAGCTGGCACATGCGTACAGATAGCGATGCCCATAACTTGATTGTTTCCCGTAGGGTACCTCAAATGGTTAACTATATATTTTTATTGTGATTTTGTGTATCCTTAAGTAGCCTTTTTCTCTTCAGTTTTATTTTATCTTTGTGCTTGTTATAATTGTTCAATGTTATTTATTGTTATGTTTTGTTTATCATTATTTTTGCTTTATTCAATATTCCTATATAATATTCTACATTTACTCTACACTGACTGCTGTTCACATACAAGCTGTGACGCTTTGGAGTCCAAGTCTCGGTTACCGGTTTTGGCCCCCTTGGTTGCAGTCCAGTTTGAGAACAACCAGACAGAAAGAAACCTGCGCGGAACCGTCATCTCGAGGAGCGGTGGTGGAGAATAGTCGCTGGAAAATAATAAACCCTACGTAATGAAGCGGCGGGCGGGTATGTCTGGCCTAACTCGGACTCTCCCTCTCCCACTATAGTTCTACCTATGCGAGACAAAACCGGAGCGACGTTCTTTTCTAAGCGTTACCGCTATAATCGTGGTTATAACTCACCAACTTGTAGCATGGGTTTGCCGGGTGTAGAGTAGGCTGATCAATTGTTGAGAGTCGGTAAGGGCAGTGAAGGGAGTCGGGAACAGTTCGACTGAACTCGAATCAGTCCTTGAAAATTTTTTTAGTTTATTTATAAAGTATCCTAAATTATTAATTCGGACTAAGTTTTCGGAAAATGGCGTTTTCGTAATTCTCGGGAAGGCCTAAACAAGATGTCGGCCCACGGAGGTCTACGCTACAGGACCACCCCTTGTGTACAGTTACTTTTATAATTAGAATAGTAGTGAATTTACCTGTTAGACTGTGACCAACCACGTTTTCCTTCCGTTAAACCTATCATAATTACGTTGTGATATTTCTCCTCACTTCTCGTATACGAGGATAGAACCGCGTGAATCCGTCTTTGTTTTATTAAAGAAAGACTAACTGGCTTCAAATAAACCGTAACCCGAACTCATTCTTGACACAAACACAGATCATCTCTCTCTACAGATTCCACAGATTCCTTTTCTCATTTCATTGTTAAATCAATATCCATCCGGTTCAGATGACGGCGCATTCGAAGTACTGCCGTCGGCGTTGACGTTGCTCAACTTTCTTATGCAGCGTTCCGCATTAAGTCAATTTGGGCTTTTGTGATTTGACTAGAATTGTCCTTCACAATGATATACGTTTCTTACATTGCTGTTCATATTTCCTTTGAAATTATTTCGACGTTATGCAAGTTCTCTTCAACTCAGAATATAATTACTTATAATTTTACATATTGTATTATATCGATTATTATTGTTATTCGTGTTACTCTTTACAAACTACAACAATAATTCCAACACCCTATCTCTTCACAAATCAAACCTACACTGCCCTATCTCTTCACAAATCAAACCTACACTGTACTATCTCTTCACAAATCAAACTTACACTGCCCTATCTCTTCACAAATCAAACTTGCACTGCCCTATCTCTTTACAAATCAAACTTACACTGTACTATCTCTTCACAAATCAAACCTACACTGTATTATCTCTTCACAAGTCAAACTTACACTGTACTATCTCTTCACAAATCAAACCTACACTGCCCTATCTCTTCACAAATCAAACTTACACTGCCCTATCTCTTCACAAATCAAACTTACACTGCCCTATCTCTTCACAAATCAAACTTACACTGTACTATCTCTTCACAAATCAAACTTACACTGCCCTATCTCTTCACAAATCAAACTTACACTGCCCTATCTCTTCACAAATCAAACTTACACTGCTCTATCTCTTCACAAATCAAACTTACACTGTACTATCTCTTCACAAATCAAACTTACACTGCCCTATCTCTTCACAAATCAAACTTACACTGTACTATCTCTTCACAAATCAAACTTACACTGCTCTATCTCTTCACAAATCAAACTTACACTGCCCTATCTCTTCACAAATCAAACTTACACTGCCCTATCTCTTCACAAATCAAACTTACACTGCCCTATCTCTTCACAAATCAAACTTACACTGTACTATCTCTTCACAAATCAAACTTACACTGCTCTATCTCTTCACAAATCAAACTTACACTGCCCTATCTCTTCACAAATCAAACTTACACTGCCCTATCTCTTCACAAATCAAACTTACACTGCCCTATCCCTTCACAAATCAAACTTACACTGCCCTATCTCTTCACAAATCAAACTTACACTGCCCTATCTCTTCACAAATCAAACTTACACTGTACTATCTCTTCACAAATCAAACTTACACTGCTCTATCTCTTCACAAATCAAACTTACACTGCCCTATCTCTTCACAAATCAAACTTACACTGCCCTATCTCTTCACAAATCAAACTTACACTGCTCTATCTCTTCACAAATCAAACTTACACTGCTCTATCTCTTCACAAATCAAACTTACACTGTACTATCTCTTCACAAATCAAACTTACACTGTACTATCTCTTCACAAATCAAACTTACACTGCTCTATCTCTTCACAAATCAAACTTACACTGCCCTATCTCTTCACAAATCAAACTTACACTGCCCTATCTTTTCACAAATCAAACTTACACTGCTCTATCTCTTCACAAATCAAACTTACACTGCTCTATCTCTTCACAAATCAAACTTACACTGCCCTATCTCTTCACAAATCAAACTTACACTGTACTATCTCTTCACAAATCAAACTTACACTGCCCTATCTCTTCACAAATCAAACTTACACTGTACTATCTCTTCACAAATCAAACTTACACTGCTCTATCTCTTCACAAATCAAACTTACACTGCCCTATCTCTTCACAAATCAAACTTACACTGCTCTATCTCTTCACAAATCAAACTTACACTGCTCTATCTCTTCACAAATCAAACTTACACTGCTCTATATCTTCACAAATCAAACTTACACTGTACTATCTCTTCACAAATCAAACTTACACTGCCCTATCTCTTCACAAATCAAACTTACACTGCCCTATCTCTTCACAAATCAAACTTACACTGTACTATCTCTTCACAAATCAAACTTACACTGCCCTATCTCTTCACAAATCAAACTTACACTGCCCTATCTCTTCACAAATCAAACTTACACTGCCCTATCTCTTCACAAATCAAACTTACACTGCCCTATCTCTTCACAAATCAAACTTACACTGTACTATCTCTTCACAAATCAAACTTACACTGCCCTATCTCTTCACAAATCAAACTTACACTGCCCTATCTCTTCACAAATCAAACTTACACTGCTCTATCTCTTCACAAATCAAACTTACACTGTACTATCTCTTCACAAATCAAACTTACACTGCCCTATCTCTTCACAAATCAAACTTACACTGTACTATCTCTTCACAAATCAAACTTACACTGCTCTATCTCTTCACAAATCAAACTTACACCACCCACCATTTTAGATACCAACATAAACCCTCTTATGCAACAAAATTTAAAATCGTTAGATTATTATTTATAGTTTACATGATATAAGCGCGATAAATCTTGCCATTAATTTGGTAGAGATTTTGGTACCCCCCCCCCATACCAAACCATAATTAAACACATATTAACGTTAAATGTCCCGGATTGGTAATTAGAACACAAAACTGCAGATAAATAAAAACTTGGCTTCAATTATTGGAAGAAATTTAACTAGTTTTTTTATACACAACACAAAATTAATGTGCCAAAAATGTAAATCTACATGTTTAAAACACAAATAAATATCACATGAAGGTTTTTAAATGACCAACCGTTTAGGCAATAGTGTCTAAGTTGTTATTTTCACTAGAACCAAGACTAAGGGGTTTTTTTTAAGAATATTTTTCTTGTTGTTTAACGGCACCTTATAAAAAAAATGGAGAAAAGAACATAAAATAAAATTTCCCTCGTCGCCCAAGGATATTCTATACTTCAGCAGTTCGTTCTTGAAAATATCACAATCTGACAACGTTGCTTCGTTGGCTCCGTTCCAAGAAGTAGTCTAACAATAAAGTATCGGTTTTCGAGTTATCATCTGAGCAAAATTATTTCCGTATATCAAATAATATAATTTTATACACACTGAAATAAACCATAGAGTGTGCTACAGATTGTTTCAAGCGTTCGTTTGTATTACATAATATGTTAACAGTAAAATGTAGTATTTATTTATTCACCAAAAACTTTAAAAGTTTTTTAAAATTTTTAAATTTCTTAGATTAATTCTGTCACCTAATGAAACGAAGCATAACACAAACTGAACAATACGTAACAGTTTTGTTGTTTAGATGGGAAAATACGCGCGCAGTTTGGATGTGATGCTAAGATATGCGGCCGTAGAGGGGCAGTGGGAGACGACGACGTTGCCATTTCCACTTCCTATCCGGCGCGTCACCAGATATCCAAGTGCAAAGAACCAGCGGCTGTAGTATAATAGCGTCAGCTCGGCAAACGAACAAAAGTCTGACAAGAGAGACTAGATAGGAAAGACGAGAGGGATCTAATTTAAGACTGCATGAAAAGGTGTAGGTTACAGCTAGGTTTCCTCGGGATTACCAAGCTTGATAAACCAAACTTCTAATCAAAATATTTAAACAATGAAAACGCCCTAAAACTATTACATAATGAATCAACATAGGTTAGCTACAATTTATGAAATTGAATTTTTGTGTGTTTGAAGGTTCAGGTCTGTTTTCACAATAAAAATCTTCTTTTTTGGTTGGTAGTTTTTTTTTGGAATACCGACATTAAAGAGCTTAGCTTATGGACTCCACTTTTCAGTAAAACATACTTGTAGAGCGGTATAAACCGTATACACAGATGTTATAAACTCTAAAGTTTAGAAAACCCCGTGTCTATTCTAATCTGTGACTACGACTCCTCCAATATACCGGAAACGTGAATCGACCTTGCGTCTGAGGTCGTGTCCGCTAGAAATAGCTTCGGCTAGACGGGTGGGGAGGAGGGGAGAGAGGGAAATTCCCCTCTCTGAGTCTTGCAATATAAAAGTAATATATTTAATTCTTCAAATATATATCAATGATTAATTTAAAAATGCAAAGATGTAGTGACTGTTGTATAAATTTATAAAAATAACAATTATTTATAGACTGTATAGTGTTAGAAGATCAGAGAGTGGATTCCAAAAAAAAAAAAAATTAAATGTCACAAAAAAGTTAATTTTTCGTCGTCATTCGGATTGTGTTTTTTTCGTAAACAAATTATAACTTGTGAACCTAATGAGATAATGAGTACGGAATTGTTACCACTATTGTTCATGTAACAGTTTACCAGTATACAAAAAACATTGCAAAAACATTTTCGCACACTCATTCTACAACCGATAGTCAAAAATTTCAGTTCAGGTAGCGTGTGTTAAAACCGCACGACTTACGGTACGTAGGCATACAGGGACAGTTTTTTTTTTTAAAAAAGACAAAGTCGTTTAAGCTGTCTACCGCCAATATATAATTTCTTCGTCTAATAAACACATATTCATAATAAAAATAACACAATAATTCAAAAAATAAAAATTTTCAATTTGATAGTTTTTCTCCCTTAACTATCGGCACTTTATTAAGATTTTTCGGGCTTACACATATCAAACCTATACCGGGTGTTCAAAAAGTCGGGAAACCCCTTAATATTTATTTTATTAATAAACGCAGAACAATGAAACTCTAGGATTACGTCCTCATTGTAGTTCCTGGCTTTTTTGTCATTTTAGCTATCTTTTTTCGCTTTGGGGGGGGGGACGTTCTGCGAAGGAAGTCTAAAAAATCTTAAATGTAAGCATAGGTCGAATTATACCTCATTTTAAAGGTCTTTGTTAGAGGAACACATTGCCGCAATCCCGAATGAAAAAGGACCTTTCGTTTGGAAAAGGCAGCTTCTTAAAGTTTGTTAACTTTACGTTGCGGAGATTAAAAGGCAGAAGTGAATACTCAACCGTGTTGGTTATGTTAGTGTTTAAGCTATGAGAATTTCACAGCTGGAGTGTGGAGGGATAAGAAATTCTCCTGCTGTGAAATTCTCAAAGCTAAAACACTAAGATAACCAACACGGTTGAGTATTCACTTCTGCCTCTTAATCTCCGCAACGTAAAGTTAACAAACTTTAAGAAGCTGCCATTTCCAAACGAATGGTCCATTTCATTCGGGATTGCGGCAATGTGTTCCTCTAACAAAGACTTTTAAAATGAGGTATAATTCGACCTATGCTTACATTTAAGATTTTTTAGACTTCCTCCGCAGAACGTCCCCCCAAAGCGAAAAAAGACAGCTAAAATGACCAAAAAATCAGTAACTACAGTGAGGACGTAATCCTAGAATTCCATTGTTCTGCGTTTATTAATAAAATTACTATTAAGGAGTTTCCAGATTTTATGAACACCCGGTATATTATGATAGAGAATCAATACTAAATCAGCTGTAAAAATTCTACTTTTAATTAATTGTAGAATATTTAGTAGTTATTGGTATCTTACAGCTGATTTAGTTTAAAAGTGATTTCACTTGAAATAAGTTATTTTCTTCTTCTTAGTCATTTTATTTTTCTTAATAACTATTTTGAATTTAAATAAATTATTTAAAAAAATAAATCATCTTATTAATTGTTGGTTTGCAAACTGGTTTTTCAATTCCTTATTATTAAGTTATTTCATTGCACTAATCATGTTAATTAACAAGTTAAGAGCGTTAATTACAATTAGTATTTTTTAAATCACATTTTAAACGGAAACATTTAAAGCTGTAAAAGAATTATAGCAATAGGTGACGCGTTTTTCTATGATTATTTTGACTTTTGAGTCACGATTTTGTGTTTTTGGTCAATCGACTGACGATAACTTGAAAATGGATTTAGGTATTATAAACCTGATTTGACCATCGGTTTTTTCGTCAAATTTTACATTAAAATCACGTATCACACGACTAACTTCCCATTTAAAAAAAATAAGTTCATTTCAAGATGGCGGACAAAAATTTCAAACTCACTAAAAAGTGATCCTTTATGTCTGCGAATAACTGCATTTATTTCTATCTGATCCGTACATTTTGAGATTTTAAGCCGTTTCCAGACTTCTCGAACACTCTGTGTAATATACAAACATTGGACAGATTCAGAACTAGAACTAGGAGGGAGGCGTTCCTTGCGGCTTTACCGCCATCCCCCACTCAATAGAAAGAGTAACTGGGTGCAATCCACCACCAGCACCCCACCGCCACCACGAAACCATTCCTCAACGCACGCTCCCAGAAGCCGAAGCTTCCAGACAGGCCGAGCATGCTCCCATGGTACTCATGTCGGCAAGACTTCTCAAGCCACGTTTGAAGAGTCACCGTCGGGTCGCTTACGCAATACCCTCCCTCACGTACTCACCTATTAGGGCCGGCGCCCTTACCCACTTACGTAAGATAAGGGTGGGCCTTCCCCCAGTTTTATTGGGCCGGCACCGTGAGGTAAAATACACGACCCGAGTCTAGGTGGCACCCATTTTCACCTATTCTCATGTTAGCAAGGTTCCCCAAGCAACGTTGGATGAGTCACCGTCAGGTCGCTCTCGCGTCCCTTACCTCACACTTACTCCGAAGGCGGCGCCCATTACCCACATTCATGGGATAGGGTAGCTAACCCCCGGTTTTATGGGCCAGCATCGTGACAAACAAACATTGGACAACCTTTCTCCATCTTCCACCCCAAAAATCAAACAAAACAATTTGTCACCTAAAGTGTTAATTCAATAGTTGTCATACATCATAGACGCCATGTTTCAACAAATATTTAAACAAAACAAACTTGCTCTGCTTAAGCCATAAAGACTTTTTCTGGGTTGTGTTTCATTAAAATCAAGCTTTTAACAGCGGTTAAGATTCATTTTTGTTTTTGCCAATTATTTCTAAACCGTAATTGTATTCTGGGTAGGATAATTAATCTTCAAATGTCAATCAAATTTAACGAAATCGAAAGAACCTAATTTGAGAAATTACGTCTTTTATAACCATGATCGATTTTTTGTTGTTTATCGATAACTTTCGAACCGGTATATTTTGAGAAATGGCTACCAATACGTTTTGTTTGGGTCCTCAGGTGCTACACTTGAGCAAAATTTTTATAAAAATCGTCAAAGCTGACTTTGAGAAAATCGTGTTTTCCTTATGGTAGGTAGCCTACTACTAAATTATGAGTCATAAACAAAAGGCAAAAAGCCCCGAGATATGGGGACCTGCCAAATTGAATTAAAATCGTTTGGGCTGAAAGACAGATATCATTCCAAAAAACACTGTTTTAGACTCAAAGGTACTTAAAACGCTCGGCATCACATAAAGCCTATTATGTAGAAGTGGGAAAGTAAACCATGACACCACGAGGGATAAATCTACATTCTTAATTACAAAATTTAATTTTCTAAAATGTAAATAACACCCTACAGCTGACAGCGACACTTGTAATAACGGTAGTTTGACTTTAATTATAATTGAAAACTGACCAATGACACTGCCACTGTCTGGAATGTACAACATTGTCATTTCGCGTACGCTTCGGAATGTAGACAGTCGGGGCAGTCGCTGATTATTAGAAGTTGGAATCCGCAGCCGGGTTCGGCCGTTTCCGGAACTGATCGGGTTCGGAAATGGTTGGCATTCCACGGCTCTGAACTTATTTCCTTTTCACGACTCATTGGATTGCTAACCTATGCCAAAGATAAGTGCAGGGGCGGGGCAAACCCACTTGAGACTTTCTGTATGAAGTTTACAATATATTGATGCAGTTACAAAACGCTCGGTAAGGGGCGGATTTAATTTAATACTATGGTTAACATATTTCCCAACTTATCCGTTACATTGTTTACATGGCGGGGTCCCAGAGGATCCGCTAGAAATCACTGAGGGTTATAGCCTATATCATACCTTATACACCATAATGCAATATTATAATCATATTAGGACTTTAAGTCCTAACACAAGTACATTTTCAGTAAAATTTCAAATACATTGTTACATAAATTAATAAGGGAAAGTAAAAAAAGGAAAGGGAAATTTTGATTTCCCTCCGAATCACATGTATGGCAGCACTGATTGTTTTGGTATAACTCATAACGTCAATCAGCTGTTCATTGAAAGTATTGTTTCATTGTTAGCTATTTGTGATTGTGTGAAATGAGTTCTCCTTTGTGTGATTACACCAAGGAAGAAATGCGAGCACTGATACGTTTTCTCTATTCAGAAGATGCAAAACCAGCAGAGATTATATGTCGAATGCAGCAGCAATATGGAGAGAGTTGTTTAAGTGGAAGCAAGATCTACGAATTGATTGATCGCTTTAAAAGTGGCAGGATTTCTCTGGTGTGATGAACAACGGTCTGGTAGATCTTCCACTTCAAAGACTAATGACAATATTGAAGCGGTTAAACAAATGATTCTCGATAATCGACGATCTTTAGTTGATGAAATTTGCAAGCTAGTGTAGTTGTAAGTCATGGCTCAGCATATACAATCATCCACGAATCATTTTCGAAAAGTCTGTGCTCGCTGGGTTCCACGTCAATTGACCACCATCCACAAAGAAAATCCTTTGAAAATTTCCCAGAAGCATTTGGAACGTTATGAAGAAGAAGGAGACTCATTTCTTAAGCGAATAATAACCGTTGACGAAACATGGGTCCATCATTTTGAACCAGAGAGTAAGCGACAAAGTTTGGTGTGGAAACATCCTTCATCTCTCACAGCAAAAAAGTTCAAAACTCAGATGTCTGCAGGAAAGTTAATATCACCTTGTTTTTGATTCACCGAACTAATCCGCATCTCGTATGGATGTTTAATATTACAAACCTTCCATTTCAATGTCACGGCCCTAGCAGGCCTCGAATCTATTCATAGTAAAGGAGCCTCCACTCGCTACGCTCGTGTCAGTGACTCAGTCCTGCTAAGATCTCGTATCTGCACGAATATCACATTCTCTTGGGAAGTCAGGATTCAAAATTACATTTTTAACAATAACTTCGCTATTTGTCACCGTTGGCACAATTACAATCGGAATTGAAATCTGCAAATCAAATTTAGTTTCTTACAAGTTGACTAACGCAAGAGATTAAACAAAAAACTGTTTAATATGGCCGCTATTTTGACATTGACAATCCGATTTTTCTGACTTCAATATTTAGGACTGTTTGTCGATTCCAAGCTAACTTGGAAGAAACACACAACCTATCTTAAAAATAAATAAATAAAATCTATCAGGCTATTTTATATGCTCAGATATGTATGCAACGTGAAAGTATTGAAAATGATCTATTTTGCACTGGTTAGTTCTAAGTTAGAATATGGTCTTGCAAATTGGGGAGGGACTTACAATACAACACTAAAACCAATAATTAATTACCCTGCAGATCTTTGTTCGTATCCTATCGCACAAACCCAAAACAGAACATAGTGCACCTCTTTTCAAAAAACTTGAAAATATACCCTCTTAAAAACCTTTTTATCTATAAAGTATTGAGAACCTTTTTTGATAGAAGCGGGAATAGTGATGGCACTTTAGGGCCAAGAGCTTTGACATTGCGGAATAGGTCAAATGTTTTTGTACATAAACCAAATTTTACAATTTATATGAAATCTTATGCATATCTGGCACCTAAATTATTCAGATCATGTACGAACAGACATAAGTTCTCTGGTTTACTGCGTAATTTTTTGCTCAAGCTTGAAGATGTACAATCGTATTTTTAAAATACTATCCTGAACCTTACTTTTAGGTGTTATATTCGGGTGTTGTATCCTTGCAAGTGTGTATTCGGAGTGCTTGTGTATAGTGTTTATCCAAGATAACATACAGGGATATATTTATTAAGTTGTAAGTTATTAAGTTCAGTTATAAATAAATATGTATTGTTTATAAAAAGACTAGAAGTCATATTTTTGATTGTAGATTTTAAAGTAAAACATTATGTATATTCATTGGGAACTCGGTCGGCTGCAGACCTTAACTTTATCTAAAAAAACCCCCAGACAGGTTTTATTACCTCGGGGTTTCTTTTATTGTTTCTTGTCTATTTGGAGAAGGTTATTCTTTGTTTTAGTTTAAAAAAAATGTTTAGCCTAATTTCATTGGTGTCCGGTCAATTGCGGACACGGACAATTGCGGACACGGACAATTGCGGACACATCATTAAAGCGGGCAATTGCGGACAACAGGGACTACTGCTACCTGACAAGGGTTTTACAGGTACAACAGGTACAAACAGAATTCCCGTTCAAAGCAGCGTTTTGACTATCAATTGATTGTAAGAACGAAACACATGGTTTCTAAAGAGTATAATGTAATAGAGATTTGTAATGAGATTACATTTGTTAAACGTTATTATTCCCGCGCGAAGGAGCTGGTAAGCGGGAAACGAGCCGAGGTAGGCTCGCTTTCTCCCCCACTATGAGTCACAGGAAACTGCCAAATATTTTAAGATTATTCACACAGTGACGTCACCACTTTTGGAGTTTAAATTCCAGTTATAAGGAAATTAGATGAGTTTTGGAAGATAAAAGAATTAAAGGAAATCGACCGAGTTTTTGGCAACATAGACAGGTTTTGCAAGTCAAAGATATGTATATTTATGTATATAGAAGTATACTTTTTGTTTATTTTCGAGTTTAAATTCCATAAAATGAAATTTTGGACTATAGAAAAATCATAGAAAATCGTCAGTCCACAGCCTGTGTAAAGTGTGATGGAAATCAGTCTTAAAAACCTGTGTATATCAAAGCTGTTGTTGTATTAGTCACATTACTTCTTTATTTTTCCAGAAGATAGTGTCCGCAACTTTCCAGTATTGAAATATTTGCAGAGACCTGTCAAACCCTTGTCAGGTAGCAGTAATCCCTAGTGTCCGCAATTGACCGCTTTAATGATGTGTCCGAATAGTCCGTGTCCGCAATTGACCGGTATTCCATTCATTTGTAAAAACTTATTTATATGTTTGTTGATAAGAGGCAATAAAAATCAATCGATCAAATCAATCAATCACTTTCAATACCGTTCTATATGAGCACACTATAGTCCCCTATAACAAATTTCATGTTACAACACTATCGTGTATAGACGACAACGATGGACGGACGGCATCACAAAAATCACTTTTTCAAAAAAAAAAAACAGGTAAATTTTTTTGACAATTATCAAATTGGTGAGTAAAAATCACCAATAAATATCACTTAAGATATCTGAAGGGAGTCATTGACAACGATCTCATAATATGTGACAAACACTGAAGTGTGTGTGTGTGTGTGTCAGGGACTGTCTGCTAGTGAGCCACGCCATGTAAGGTCTTGTGAAAGTGATTATACACTCTGCTCTGCCCACTACCAACTCCACAATCCAACTACTTTTAACTAATTTCCTTTGAAGATACTACTGCGGAAATTTTGGGACTAGAAACCATCAAAACATGTCTTATACAACAAGTTTTGGACGTTCCTTGAAATTCATATATACAGAGTGTTACAAAAATACGGTAGGTAAACAAGAATTGGTTATAAGAAACTGTTTTATTATCCGGCATATACGTGGGATATAGGTGTGGGAAAAAAAAAATCGATGTTGATTTTTGTCTGAATATCTGACATAAAATCATATTTAGAGCATCTGAGTGGTTTATAGAATGGTGACCGTCAGTCTATTGTATGTACAATACTCTCCGTCCGAAATGCGTACACAAATTTGGTGTAAGCGTATAAGCCCGAATCTAACTAAACATTTGCGGGTAGGAAAATAAATATTACGTTTTTATGAACATCACCTCGATCAAATTTTGCTCAAGAGCATCCTTGAAGGACCCAAACAAAACGTATCAGTCGCCACTTCTCCGGTACGCGAGTTATCGGTAAAAAATAAAAACATTTAAACAAGAAATCAACACTTAGAGTTGTAATTCCTAAATATCGACTCAAAAGATATCGTTGAAATTTTATTGAAATGTGAAGATTATGGTTCGAGAAAATTTGAAAATAACTAAAATGAAGTTTAATGGCCCGTTGTCATTACAGTACAGTATAAGGTAAAATTCAATTCATTTTATTATTATTTTTTTCTAGAAAAAAGATACATTTTTGCATAAGATACGTCAATAAACAAGACAAATTTAATCACAAACATAACAATAAAGTAAAAACAATCTATAATATTAACATTCAAATTCTTCACAATAAATTAAAATACAGTGCAGACACACAATCCAATAAAACATAACTATAGAGACAATACTGTAAACTGAGTACAATATATAATAATAAAAAGGAATAATTATAAACATTAATTATACCCCCTACAATTTAAAAATCCGTAAATTAATATTATTAATTTAATTTATACTATACTTCATAAAAAAATTCGAAAACATTGGTGATTTTTTTTAAACCAGGTTCAAGAGATATATGGTGTACAAATTCCTCCACAGAATAGAACAATACAGAAAGAACAGTAGTTGTCTAAAGCTGTTTTTAAAAGTTTTATAATTTTAATATTTACCTACAGCTTGTTAATCAAAAATATCAACTTAAAAAAGAATTTACTGCCTAAGCTTAACCTGGCACAACTACCAGCTTGTCTGGTGCTATAATTTGTGTATGTCCTTGTTCTGTATGTCATCACACTTGAATTTGAAATACAAAATCACTTCAAGTACATACAAAATTCCAAGTTCCCTAAATGGATTTCTACAAGATTGAAATTTCCTTAGTCATGCTACAAGCAGAACAAATATTCTGAGTAAATTCTGAATAGATGAATTCTCCCAGAGTAGGATTCCATAGCTTGGATGGGGCTATAATAACCTGTATTATTCAGTTAAAAATAGAGGGTGTGCAATATTGATTGATATTTCTCAGTGCAAATATTCCTGGAGCAATTAATATTGTCAATATGACTACAGTATTCCAGGAAATGTTATTATCCACATGAAGACCCAAGAACTTTCTGAGTTTACAGCTTCTAAGTTCTATCTCTCCTAGAAAAACACTTGGTGCATGGTTTAAGTAGTTACTGGTTTGTAAAGTTACTGCAAGAAGACCTTTTGCTCTCAGATTTTCAGGAGTTTTTCTTAGAAACATAAGCAAACTGAATCAATTCATCAACATTTATTGCTGACTATAAGTCATTTATATATATTAAAAATAGCACTGCCCCGAGAACTGATCCTTGAAGGACTCCATACCTCAACTGTACCTGTTTAGACAAACTTCCTGCAAAAGACACGTATTGTGTCCTAATCTATATAAATAAAAGTCAAAACCCATTGATTGATCACGAAATCTCTGGATCTAAGAAGCCAGAATTTTTTTCTGGATTCTCTTATGAATTTTTTAACATGGTTTGGGGTAGGTCTATAACGAGTAGGCTACTAAGAAAGTGTTTTCATGTTTCACTCCAAGAGTGTTTTTTACCCCTAAAACAAGTATCATACCATAGTTATTTATGGGTTGATTTTGATCAAAATAAACGTGTTGCTGTATTTGGGCATACTTTATTTCCATAGCACCACCATTAGGGTTGTGCTAAAAAAATTACTTCTTTATAAAACTATCTCAACTCTATCCCCAGGTGAAACTGGTGCCATCAGCTAGTTAGATATATAAGATTCCAACCATAATATAGGTGGTCCACGAACGCCAGTTAATTCACAATTAATAAGCAATAACTTGAAATCGACACAGTTCACAAAAATACTCATAACTTTACTTTTTTTATCCAGACCTTCCACTAAAAAGTCCACTAATTCGACTATTGTAGATAAACTTGCCTTTTTGAAAGCCATATTGGCAACTAAAAAGGACATTGAAACTTTTTAAATAACGAAGTAGTTGTGTTAGAGTTTTCTAAACATACTTTACTATTATCTGTATACAGTAACTTGGCGTCTGGACCCGAACCGTCTCCCCTCACTCCCTTCCTCGCCCAGCTGTTTCAGTGATGAGTCACCTACTAGCGTTAACACTACACTGTTTAACTTTTTTATGGGAGACACAATTTTAAATTTGTAAATAGTACGTAAACATGTAAATAATAAGTATGTGATTATGCAAATAGTAGCTGTGTAAAGAGCTTGCTACTGGCGGCTTTTACAAACGGAATAGTGTCTTGTTTGGTATCAATTTGCTTATATTTTCCTAAACATTTTAACTATGCTGAAAAAAATTTAAAATTGTGTCTCCCATAAAAAAGTTAAACAGTGCAGTGTTAACGCTAGTAGGTGACTCATCACTGAAACAGTTGGGTGAGGAAGGGAGCGACGGGGGGGACGGTTCCGGCCGCTCGCAGGTAGCCAAGGGTTCAGACGCCAAGTTACTGTATACCAGACTATAAACACATGTAATAATGAAATAGGCCCGTAGAAATTTATATCTGTTTCGCCTCCTTTTTAAAGAATGGAAGGACCTTAGAATATTTTAATTTGTAGTGGAATTTACCATTCGAAAATAAAGAATTAACTAAAACCTGAAGGGGCTTGATTAGTCCACCAAAGCACTGTTTCATGAGCCACGTGGAAACTCTATCAATGTCAGTAGCCTTTTTATTCTTCAAACTGCTAAACACACACCGGAGACCTCCTCCACATAGGAGAAACGTTGATGACTCTACTCCCAATATGATTTGCTACAGAGATCTGCTATTTACAATATTCCTACTATTTTATTAAAATAATTAGCAACAAGAGATGGTTGGGGATAAATTGATCCATCCACGTTCAATTTATATCCCCAGATTTGTAATCTTGATTTTTAATTAAATTAATTAGCAACAAGAGATGGTTGGGGATAATTTGATCCATCCACGTTCAATTTAATATCCCCAGATTTGTAATCTTGATTTTTAATTAAATTAATTAGCAACAAGAGATGGTTGGGGATAATTTGATCCATCGACGTTCAATTCAATATCCCCAGATTTTTGTAATCTTGATTTTTAATTAAGTTAATTAGCAACAAGAGATGGTTGGGGATAAATTGATCCATCCACGTTCAATTTATATCCCCAGATTTTTGTAATCTTGATTTTTAATTAAGTTAATTAGCAACAAGAGATGGTTGGGGATAATTTGATCCATCCACGTTCAATTTATATCCCCAGATTTTTGTAATCTTGATTTTTAATTAAGTTAATTAGCAACAAGAGATGGTTGGGGATAATTTGATCCATCGACGTTCAATTTAATATCCCCAGATTTGTAATCTTGATTTTTAATTAAATTAATTACTTATGTTGATGTAACCTTACTGATTGCTACTATAAAATGATACGTTTATAGATCTTTTGAATGACCAAACACAGTTTCAAGCTAACATAATATTTGATCTAATAGATAGGAAACCCTCATGCACAGCCACCGAATCAACAATTTGATTGAACAGACATTCAGTCAGACAACATGAAAGAGGACGGTCACTCACTATAACATAAAGTTAATTTAGTGTTACAAATTATTTTAAAATATTTATTATTATCTTAAATGGGTGATATTTGTTTTCGCACAATACTTAACGGTACTACATCTGCTGCTTTTCTTAAGAACAGTGAGGATTTTCAACAAAAAACTGTAGTGTTTCAACGGATTGTTCTTCATTTGTTGCTGATTTCGGCCGTTCAGAACGTTCACGGTCTTTCAGAGAATCAGTTTCTTGAAAACGTCTTACCGTATATCCAACTGTTGCTTTGTTACTAGGGGGTCATTGGGGTGAGTATCATTAATCAAGTGGCTTACCTCTTCGTATGAAAGAATTTTGTCCCCATATCCCCTCATCATCAAAATTGTTATTCGCTCCGTTTCAGTGACACTGCCATTGTACTGAACTTGAATACCTCAAGAAAATGGCAATAACTCTGTTATAACATACAGCCAAACATGAGCTATCAAACAAGCTGACTTTCTCCTTTGACAACTTGTCAAACACCAGCTATTTCTCTTATCTAATCAACGATTAAATTATTACATTATTCAAGTCCTAGTAATTTTTGTATTTTATTAATAAAATGACTACTACAAAAGAATTAAAAAATATCTATAAGATATTTGTCACTACTAAACCGTTATTTGCATTGTTAGTTACACCAAAGGAAAACAAACTTTGGGAGTTACCATTTCTGTTTTAATTGTCCTTTTGAGGTCGGGTTTGCGGCAATGTGTTCTACTAACAAAAAACTTTAAAATGAGGTACTACTCGACCTATGCTTACATTGAAGATTCTCGTAACTTCCTCTGCAGGACGTTCCCATGTAGTTAAATGTATCAGAGTGTTGTCAACCATAGTATCATAACAAATCTAGAATTGCATTGTTGTAAGCATTTTCGCAAAAACAATATCTTGGAGATTCAATACTTATAAGACGCGGTCTACATATTTTTTTAAAAACAAACAGTGGAAAATATTATACAGGATATACAAAAAGAGCAATAAAATTCGTGTTCTATCTCAGTAGACAGAATTTTTTCTCTAGATGAAATAATGATTTTCTGACGATGATTACTTGCAAGGCAAAACATAATTTATGTTTATTGTTTGTTGGCAATTAGCCAAAGGATGCAGCGGCTAATTAAAATTCAATGCGTTCTGAAACTACTTGCTAAAACTTAATTTGTCTATCGATCTGTATTTACACGTGGCTGAGAGGCGGTAGGGGCGCATACAGACACGAGTATTGAACCGCCTCCATTAGTCTAGCCGCCCCCACCTGTCTGCCGCCCCCCAACTCCAACCCTTTCAGCTTTATAGGGCAACTCCTGTCTGGCACACAGAATCATCGGCCAACGCAATATCCTTGTTTATGGCCACTCCTATACCCCCGTACTAAGGGCGTTTGTTGCGTCGTTTAGGATTAGATTAGGTTACGTTTTTTGTAAATGGGATCAAACATTAAAAAAAAAAAAAAAGTTAATATAGTCGAAAAACGAAACTTCAACTTGGAGAAGGGAAAATGTATTTAATAACACCGGGGTGTAAAAGAAGAATTAATTGTACGGCCATTTTTTAGTTTTAGGTCATCAAAATTAGTAACAAAATTGTGTTCAGTCTCAATTTCATGCAAAATATACCTAGAGTTATATTTATGTGCAGTATAACTCTTTAAAAATAATAACACTTTTTTAGGACATTCTGTATAAAATGTCATGGTCTAGCTAAGGATGCTCGATCCAAATAATCGGTAATTTTTATATTATCTACAGTGTCAAACATGCTTCTTACCCCTTACATACATTCCCGAAACACCTTTCTTCCAATGTAGGTTTATAAAAAGTATGAAAATATTTAATTCCTTGTACTATTTTGTTAAGCTGAGCTACAATTCGACTGATCAAAACCCAATGCCCGGAACAAGTAATCTGTGTTCCTGGTAAATGTCCTTATCGAGGGTGTTCCGAAAAATGTGTACTGGCTATGTACATCACTAGCTGATGCCCACACTTTCACCTGGGGATAGTTGAGATAGTTTTATAAAGAAATAATTTTTTTTAGTATAACCCTAATGGTGGTGCAATGGAAATAAACTATGCTCAAATACAGCAACACACCAGTTTTGATCAAATTCGACCCATAAATAACAAAGATATGATACTGGATTTATGGGTAAAAACACCCTTGGAGTAGAACATTTTCATAACACTTTCTTAGTACGCATCTACAGAGCTACCCCAAACCATGTTAAAAAATTCATAGCTCTAGGCTCCTTGGATCCAGAGTAATCTTTTAGGGGTAAAAAACACCCTTGGAGTAGAACATTTTCATAACCCTTTCTTAGTAAGCATCTACAGAGCTACCCCAAACCATGTTAAAAAATTCATAGCTCTAGGCTCCTTGGATCCAGAGTAATCTTTTAGGGGTAAAAAACACCCTTGGAGTAGAACATTTTCATAACCCTTTCTTAGTAAGCATCTACAGAGCTACCCCAAACCATGTTAAAAAATTCATAGCTCTAGGCTATTTGGATCCAGAGAAATCTTTTAGGGGTAAAAACACCCTTGGAGTGCAACATTTTCATAACCCTTTCTTAGTAAGCATCTACAGACCTATCCCAAACCATGTTAAAAAATTCATAGCTGTAGTAGGCTGCTTGGATCCAGAGAAATCTTTTAGGGGTAAAAAACACCCTTGGAGTAGAACATTTTCATAACACTTTCTTAGTAAGCATCTACAGACCTATCCCAAACCATGTTAAAAAATTCATAGCTGTAGTAGGCTCCTTGGATCCAGAGTAATCTTTTAGGGGTAAAAAACACTCTTGGAGTGCAACATTTTCATAACCCTTTCTTAGTAAGCATCTACAGACCTATCCCAAACCATGTTAAAAAATTCATAGCTGTAGTAGGCTGCTTGCATCCAGAGAAATCTTTTAGGGGTAAAAAACACCCTTGGAGTAGAACATTTTCATAACACTTTCTTAGTACGCATCTACAGAGCTACCCCAAACCATGTTAAAAAATTCTTAGCTCTAGGCTCCTTGGATCCAGAGAAATCTTTTAGGGGTAAAAAACACTCTTGGAGTGCAACATTTTCATAACACTTTCTTAGTAAGCATCTACAGAGCTACCCCAAACCATGTTAAAAAATTCATAGCTCTAGGCTTCTTGGCTCCAGAGATATATTAAGGAGTAAAAAACACCCTTGGAGTGCAACATTTTCAAAACCCTTTCTTAGTACGAGTCTGCAGACCTATCCCAAACCATGTTAAAAAATTCATAGCTGTAGGCTGCTTGGATCCAGAGATATCTTTTAGGGGTAAAAAACACCCTTGGAGTAGAACATTTTCATAACACTTTCTTAGTACGCATCTACAGAGCTACCCCAAACCATGTTAAAAAATTCTTAGCTCTAGGCTCCTTGGATCCAGAGAAATCTTTTAGGGGTAAAAAACACCCTTGGAGTGCAACATTTTCAAAACCCTTTCTTAGTACGAGTCTGCAGACCTATCCCAAACCATGTTAAAAAATTCATAGCTGTAGGCTGCTTGGATCCAGAGATATCTTTT
Organism: Aphrophora alni; assembly: GCA_963513935.1. NCBI lineage: Eukaryota > Metazoa > Arthropoda > Insecta > Hemiptera > Aphrophoridae > Aphrophora > Aphrophora alni. The sequence goes on from OY740778.1 coordinate 28,706,743, forward strand.
AGGGGTAAAAAACACCCTTGGAGTAGAACATTTTCATAACACTTTCTTAGTACGCATCTACAGAGCTACCCCAAACCATGTTAAAAAATTCATAGCTCTAGGCTTCTTGGATTATGAGATTTCGTGATCAGTCAATGAGTTTTGATATATATATTTGAGATATATTTGTTTGTTATATATATAACGAACAAAAAAGATCAATAAACGAACAAATAAAAGACACTTTATAGTCGAATTCCTCTTTATTATCTCACATTTTGTTTATTTACCAAAAAGCCTTATAACTCCAGAAGTAAATAAGATATTAAATTAGGATTTGAAATAAGGCTTTATTATGTTACGTTTATCAAACACAAATACTTTATTTTAATAATTTTCAAAATAGTGGCCGTTAAAAATGTTTAACTTAAATATCTAGAAAACAGTTAACATTAAAAAAACTTACAAAAGACAAAATATTGTCTTTACAACGACGAAAAAATGTTTAAGAAATTTTTTCTGTAGGTCAAAGGATAACAGAGTTATCGACAAAAAATTAAAAACACAATTTCTTTGCAATTGTCTACAACATCCAAAATTATCCTAACACCAAAGATTTTTTGTACTATGATAATTTTTATCTATAAAAACCATGCAAATATACAATTATTATTTAGTTTAAAATGGCAGATTCAAACTGTGATTTGAGTCACAGATGCGTCTGTTGGCCATATTTTCATTATTATTAACGCAAAAATTAGAAGTAAGCATGCCAATATATTAGTTTAATATGTAACAATAGTATATTTTTTGGTTTTTATGCATAAAAAAGATAAATCCAAAAAAATTTGAATGTTGTAGAAAATTACAAAGAAATTGTGTTTTCTCCTGGATTCTGCTTGAAGGTATTAGTTGTATATGTATGTTTATAATGTAACATTTATAGTTTACATTCTTACTTTAAATACCTTCAGGCAGAACGGAGAGGAAGAGAGGAGGTTCTTTCCATTCCGGGGTGCCCCAAAATTTTTGAAATTATTTGAAAATTTGGTTTCAAACCCATTTTCTGATATCACTGATTAAAACTTTGTGACATTGTCATGAACAGTAGTTTCAATAGAGTGAATGTAGCTTTACATACATATGTAGTAAATTCACTAGTTATCAGTTTTAGCGTTGGATCTAATAGCGGCTTAAAAGTTAAAGAGTAATCCTACAGGTTATAAGCTCTATTTGGCAACTTGTATTTTTACACAGTCAAAACCTTCATATTTTGGTTAAAGCTCTATTTAGGCACCACGTATATAAGATTTCACAATCAAAACAGTAAATGTTTCATGGGACTTTGTTTGATACTAAATAAACAAAATACAAGGTGCCAAATTGAGCTTATAACCTCTTATTAAACAATTTATATGTTTTGGAAAAAGTAGTGAGGTTGCATAGTTTACGCACAAATTGGATTTTAAAAACTACCTGATGATGTTGTCCTTGAGCCGAAACTTTCTAATAGTAACGAGAATACATTAATCCCATAGTTGTACCAAAGTACACTTATCTGTCCGGCAAGAAGAGGATGTTGTAGAAAATTACAAAGAAATTGTCTTTTCTTTTGGGTTCTGTCTGAAGGTATTAGTTATAATGGTCAAATAGAATTTTGAGGGGGGGGGATCCAAAGTTTAAAAAACGTGAACTCTTTTTATGGGTTTAGATAAAAAATTTCTTGATTTTTTAAATTTTATTATTATTATTTTTTTTAACTATTTGATTTTTCCGCTTATACGTCTTTACTAGCAAGTATTGAATATACAATAATATTTCAAGTGAAAAATATACGACCTAGACTGGGAATCGAACCCAGGACCTTTGGCTTTACGCGCCAATGCTCTACCAACTGAGCTATCATTGTCGCTTCCTGAGAAGTCTACGCCCTGTACTGGGAAGCGACTAGGATAGCTCAGTTGGTAGAGTATTGGCGCGTAATGCCAAAGGTCCTGGGTTCGATTCCCGGCCTAGGTCGTATATTTTTCACTTGAAATATTATTGTAAAAAATTTCATTAATTTCGAAAAAAACTTTGGAGGGACCCAAAAATTTTTCAGAAAATGGGTTTGAAACAAAATTTCATAAAAATTATTAAAATTTCAAAAATTTTGGGGCGGCCCGGGGTATGTACAAAACCCCCTCCCTTCCTCTCCGTTTTGTCTGAAAGTATTTAAAGTAAGAATGTAAACTACAAATGTTACATTATAAACATACATGTACAACTAATACCTTCAGACAGAATCTAGGAGAAAGTTTTTTTATCGATAACTCGGCGATTCTTTAACCTAGAGAAAACAAATTTTATTGTTCCTCGTTATCAAGGAAAAACAATTTTTGTAATTTTTTCCGAGATATCGACGTTGAACAATTTAAACGGCAGACATTTTGAAAAATATAAAATTAAAGTCTTTGCGTTTATTGTACTTGTAAAATGTAACATACAAAATGTTTACACCAAATATGAATTCAACTTATTTACTACTGGTATTTTAGTTTTGTTGTATATAATCCAGTCCACCTTTTTCGGAACACCCTGTAATCTCCAAAAGTTCAACCAAATTTGTCTCCAAGTTATAAGGTACGCACTCTTCTTAGTTTTTTGTGTGTAAATGAATTATCGTAGCAGCAATCATTAAAACATTCGTTATCCATTAGACAAAACTCAAATTGATCCAGAGCGCGTTACAAAATGAAATATCTTACATATTTTTATAGCATCTTGTCAAAGAAGATAAAAGATCAATGATCATACTCTGTCTTTGTACGGAGTGACCCAAGAAGAGGTAGCAATTTGTGAATTAATATACCGGACATATGGAAACTCTACAAAGTTGTCATTTTACAGTTGTGTTACACAGATATGTAAAAAAAAAGTACCCTCGAGTTTAATTATTTAATGGTAAATGAAAACAAAATGGCGGAATAACAAAATAATGATAAGTTTTCACCAAAATGATTTTTTGCATAACCATTACAGATTGTCGATTTTCCGATAACATGAAAATGTGTAAAACAATAAAGAAAAATAAATTATATAAATGATCGAAATTTTACCTTTATTCAAATTGATGTCCATCAATAGCTATGCACTGATGCCAACAAAACAAAGTCAATAACCTCTAAACCAGTAATTCCTCTTCAATCAGCCTCATTAATTCATCATCTGTTGCTATAGGGTGAGAATAAACTATTTCTTTCAAAAAACCCCACAGAAAAAAATCGCAAAGCCTTAAGGAAGTTGCTGTCACGACCAATCAAACGGTTGGGAAGGTCTCGATTTAAAACTGCTTTGGCCACATTAGCATAATGAGGAGGAGCTCCATCCTGTTGAGTAAGATGAGGAACTATGTGATCCGTATTTGTCTCCAGTCATTATCTGATGGTAGGATCAACACCATCCTTGGTGACGGCAGTAAGCTCTTCATTTTCTGTGTTTGAAAATCTATATTTCTCTGAAACGGATCCAGTTTCTAGTAGCATAGTTTTATGATTTAATTTTCTTGATGGAGAAACCACATTTGGGTAGGTTCTTTGAAAACACATGATTGCTTCATATTCATTTTAAAAATCAATAGTCAATAAACAAAAAATTTCTTTTTGTTCAATAGAAAAATGTATTGTTTCGAGGTTAGATATCACACATGAACTTATTGAACACAACTACCAAATTATTTTATTGTTGTGTGTTAACAAAACAACAGCTGATCGTGATTCAAGAAATGGCAATTGCACATTTTAATAGAATTGCTTTGTGGGAGTAATTGGTTGTTTCAAGAAGATTAATGTTTTTTCTTATTCCGCCATTTTGTTTTGATTGACTATAAAAAAAAAAATGAAACAGGGTACTTATTTACATATCTATGTAACATAACTGTGAAGTGTCAAGCTTGTAGAGTGTTCTATATATCCGGCAAATTAATTCAAAAATAGCGACCTCTCTGTTGGACACCCCGTGTATAGAAAAGTGTCTGCTGTAAGTAAATCGCAGGGTTTCGTTGATATCATAAATTTTACTCCACTCCAGCAGTGTTTTAAGAAAACAAGTTGATGATCTCTTCATGGTACTTAACAAGCTTCATGATACAAAGTAAGACAAACAGATATTCTAAATGTAATGCCCAAAATTTGGTCTCTGGAGCCTTGTAGAATGATAAGTTTTATTGGTATGTGACGGTGCGTCCTTAAGATCGCCATCTACTTGAGAGAGGTCCATTTTTGCCAGACTCAGAGGCAACAGCTGACTTATTATTATTATGCATAGAAGCAGATTTTACCCACTAGATTTCAGCCTATAAGACTTTTTGTATATTCTTATTCCTGACTAGCTTATTTCCATGCTCTTGGTTAAGGACAGGATTTTCCTAGCAAGGTTGCTTGTTGCTCTAAAGATCACATCTCAGTTGTCTTCTACACTATTACAAGTATATGATCTACAGTTTCCAGGTGCTCGTTGCATAGTCTGCATTTCAGGTTTCCTTGTAATAATCCTATGGTATTAAGATGCATCTTGTAAGCACCGTGGTCTGATACGAAGCTTAATATTTTCCTCAGATTTCGCTTACTTTGTGAAGTGACGAACTCAGAGAGTTTCAGATCTGGTTGGATCAGTGATCCGTAAAGTTTTGCAGTGGAGTATTTCTTCCATCTTTCCTTAATTTTTTAATTTAGCCATTGTTTTAGACTACCTTTTTCTACGGCTTTAGTTATTCCGCATACGGGTTCTGGACCCGTGAAGGATTTCTTGGATCCATGCAGTTTATCCACCTTTTCGTTGTCTTCGTAGCCTCTATGACCTGGTATCCATTCAAGTATTACCTAGTTTTGGGTTGGAAGCTTAATTAAGTTTCGGTGACAATCCCACACTAGTGATCGTGTAAGCTTAGAAACTTTAAAGCAGCCTAAGAATTAGAAGCTAGGTTGAGAAAAACACGTTACTCAAAACGGGAATTAGACCTTACATCCAGTCAGTCGTGGTGTTACTGACGGTCTTCTATTAATTTTGTTTAAACTATTTTCCAAATTACACCATTATTGTTTAGTCAATCGGGGTCATAAGTTCGGGGCTCCTGAGACCCCGAATAAAACAAAACAACAGCTGATCGTGATTCAAGAAATGGCGATGCACATTTTAATTAATGCACTTTGTGGGAGTAATTATTGATTTTTTTCTAATTGCGCCATTTTGTTTTGATTGACTATAAAAAAATATAATAAAAAAAAATGAAACAGGGTACTTTTTTACATATCTATGTCACATAACTGTAAAGTGTCAAGCTTGTAGAGTGTTCTATATATCCGGCAAATTAATTCAAAAATAGCGACCTCTCTGTTGGACACCTCGTGTATAAAAAAAAGTGTCTGCTGTATCCCGGGCTCGGGATACCTGAGGCTCAATCCTTAATTCGGACACGTTAATTTATTATTTTAAACGAGACGAGTTTACTACCGTCACCAAGGATGGTGTTGATCCTACCATCAGATAATGACTGGAGACGCATCAATATTAACTGATCACATAATAGTTCCTCATCTTACGCAGCCGGAGATGAGGAACTGGATGGAGCTCCTTCTCATTATGCTAACGTAGCCAAAGCAGTTTTAGTCGTTTTAGAACGAGATCTTCCCAACCGCTTGATATGTCGTGACAGCAACTTCATGGCCTCGCGTATAAGACCCCAACTTGACGTTTTGCGATTTTTTCCTGTGGGGTTTATGAAAGAAAAAGTTTATTCCACACTCTTTAGTAACAGATGATGAATTAATGAGGCTGATTGAAGAAGTCAGCTCCGTTCTTAATTGGTTTGGTGTTGTATGAGTGTTTAATTAGTAATTAGCTTTAATTCGGTAATGTAATATAAATTAAATTGATATTTTCAAAGGTAGCTACCTATAGTCCTTGGGCGTAAGTGGGGTAATGATTTTGACCTTGAATGGGACGTGGCCAAAAACAGTGCCGTTTCCAAATCGTTGGCAGTAAGGGTAGTAAACGTCAAGAGGTCTTACCGTACGTATTAAACAATTGCTACACATGTTTTATAAACTACATTCTTGACGTCGCAGATGTATATATATATATATATATATATATATATATATATATATATATATATATATATTAAACAGTCTCCTCGTGTCAGTGTCTCCACGCTAGCTTGTCTTCAAACTGTACAGAAACCTCCACTCGTTACTACGTTCGTGTCGTTAACTCGGCCGCGCCGGATCTCGTAACTACGAATATTAGATTTTCTTTGGAGGTGACGGTTTCGAAATTCTATTTGTAACAACAAATTTGCTATTTATCGTCTGCTTTTATATTTGATATGTTGTTATTATTGTTTTAATTTTATTTCATGTCATTATAATGTCCGTACGAAGGAGTTATTTCAATCCTAACAGTTGAAACCTCAATGTAAGCAGTCTTGTATTCTAAAATTAGAGAAACAATGCGAATGAATGGTGGATATCTAGAGTGACGCTAAATGCATCAAGAAAGAAAACCAAAGTGATGGGATTCACCATCAGATTTACTGTAAGTCAAGAAATGTTCCAATATTTTAGCGAGCAGGCAGGTTGGTTCAGTTCTTAGTGAACGGTAATAGTAGAAGTGCGAATTAAAGGACGTTTGTATGAATTGTCTTTGGAGATACTGAACGTCAGGTCTTTGTGGATTTGGGAGAAATTATACATCTAGCCCATGTGACCAAATTAATAGTACAACAACACCACCAACAACGTGTTCTACGCATGAAATATACTAATTGGCAACATTATTTATTTATCGATGCATTTTTTTTTAACAACAAAAACCAAAATAAATTGCTAAAAATTTAGTTTTTTGGATTTTGCACGAAATCTACCTATAAAACCGTGTTTGCTACTATGTACAATGTTGTAGAGAATAGAAAAATCTACAAAATGAGCTATATTAAATTTAATTCCGCTAATTTGTTGCTTAGATGATTTAAACAAAAGACGAAAACGATTTTTTTTAAATGTTTATAATTTTTTAAATTGTATTAGTAAAACTTTCATATTAACTGATAATATAGAGCTTATGAAAATCTAGCCTATGTTCTAAAAATGGACATTGTAGCTCGGTAGTTTTTACAAAATAACAATTAAACCATAGGAAACCTTAAAATTTTAAAGGACCATATTACCTCAGTGAATGGTCCTAACATCATTAAAAAAGCAGCGTTGGAAAATAGAAAAATTGTCCTAAAGACCCCATATCTCAGTTTTTTTTTAAAATTTTGAGTTTAAAGGCTCCAAAAAGCAATCAACCTAACTTAACCTAACCAAATAGTTGGTTCATTTTCTATGGATATCCCTAAGATGTAACAAAGATTGAAAGATTGCTTCGAAAACAATACAGCACTGATCGGTAAATATAAATCAACTAAAACACTAAAATTAATAATTCAAATGATATATTGAGTAATGTAATCAATAAAATTTAATTAATTAATATGTTTTACATATGTTAATTACAACATCGAGCTTTTATGGTCACGGAAAAATAAATTAAAATGTATCGCATGTATTAAAAGCGTGTAAAAACCAATTATTGAAATCAAATACGTATGTTTAAAACATTGCTGGCATCAATATAATCAAATTTGTTTTCGGGATTTGTTATCATGTCCAAACTGTGAAATAAAACAAGTAAATCCACATCTTGCACTATAACTACAACACTACATCACTATTTTAGTTTCATTTAATGCAGTCCTAACAATAATTATATCTGCGTCTCATTCAGCAATTTTATATCTAAACCCTCCTTAGTTTAATTGCGAAAACAACATATTAATTAATTGAATTTTATTGTTTTTATTGCTCAAGAAATCATTTGGCTTGGTAATTTTAGTGTTTGAGTCAATACGTATTCCTCGACCAATGCTGTATTGTTTTCGACGCAATCTTTCAACAGATTTAGTTGAAGTTGTTATATCTTAGGGATATCAATCGACAATGAACAAACTGTTAGGTTAGGTTAAGTTAGGTTGATTGCTTTTTTGGAGCCTTTAAACTCAAAATTTAAAAAAACTGAGATAAGGGGTCTTTAGGACAACTCTTCTACTTTCTAACGCTGCTTTTTTAATGATGTTAGGACCATCCACTGAGGTAATATGGTCCTTTAAAAATGGCTTCCCGTGGTTTAATTGTTATTTTGCAAATACTACCAAAGCTACAGTGTCCTTCTTTACAACATAGATTGAGTATAAAAAGATCTACGATTTCAGTTAACATGAAAGTTTTACAAATACAATTTAAAAAATTATAAACATTAAAAAAAATTGTTTTCCGTCTTTCGTTTAAATTATCTAAGCAACAAATTTGCGGAATTGAACTTAATATAGTTCTTTTTTTAGGTTTTTCAATTGTCTACAACATTGTCCATAATATCAAACACGGTTTTACAGGTAGATTTCGTGTGAATTGCAAAAAACTAAATTTTTAGCATCTTTGGGTTAAAAAAAATGCATCGATAAAAAATGTTGAATTTAATGCCAACTAGTCATATTTTATCCCTAGCAAATGTATTTTCGTAAATGACCAGGACTAATCATACGCGTTTGCACTTGTCATTAGTTGTGCTAACAACAAGTTCCTCCTTCCATCATTCCGTTGTAATTAACAGGAGGTATAGGGTAGTTGCGTTTAGATTTTTGACGATTGAAGGTGTCATTGAAACTTAAAATCAGTTTCGATATGCATCAGTCTAGAGCGTATAATTGGTGTAAATCTCATTTAGAAAGTCGACTAAGAATTGAAAACGAATTACCTGCTCGTGGGCTGAGAACCTCAACCAGGGAAGACAACCCTGACTGATCTTGATGCACCAATTCGAGACAATTGGAGAATCACCGTCAGAGAAACTTTAATTAATTGATTCAGAACGCCCGAGGCATATTATAGTTTTTGTGTGTTATCTAACTACGGACAACTAGTGGATATCCGGGAGCCGTAAGATGCGCATCTACAGACTGTGTTTTTTTTAATGTGTTGTGTGTTATGTGTATGTATGTGTGTATTTAACGTTTTGACGACCTCCATCCATAGAGGGAATTTCTGATAATGGGATAAAAATCTCGAAACGCGTCAAGAGTAAAGAAAAAAGAAAAAAGAAGTTCACTGACGGAAAATTAAGGTAATACTTTATTATTTAATTAATTGTTGGTAGTATAGAAACACTAGTTAAATATTATCTTAAATTTTTCAAGTTAAGTGCCAGACAAAATCCCCGTTTAGACACGGTAAAAAGATTGGTTGCAGGGACAATTGTCGCATTATGAAAATGATGGCGTTTAGTTTTAGACTCTAGGAGCCTGGGATGAAACATGATGCCCTATTGAACTTCAGTCAAAACGAGCCAGTACGCTTTATCGACACCCAAGCTCACCAAAACCACACTTTCACTTGAGAAAATCATGTCCATTTTCTGCCGGGATTCACAAGAAATTCTTTACCGCGATTTTCTCGCAGAACAAAGAACTATCACTGGGGACTACTCTTCAACGATTTAAACAATATAAACTAAAGACGTGTTTCGTACCAAAAAGGAGAGCAGTCCAGCGTTCAGTTGGTTCTCATCCTGCCGCTTTCACGATGGATGTCCTACCTCAGCCTCCATACAGTCCTTATCTTTTGTGCCCACGTAAAGAATTTGTAGAAAGTAAGAAATTCAACTCTAATCAGAATTTTATTGACACTGTTCAAGACTGAGTTAATATAGAGACAAAAGACTCCTCTAAAATTTAGAAATTTCATTGTAATTACAACATCGTAAATTTGCCTAACACTAAAAATATTTTGAATTATGATATTTTTTTATCCATAAAACCCAAAAAATAAACTATTATAACATATTAAATAAATAAACTGACAACCTTACTTTTAATTTAAGCGTTAATAATTAAGGAGATATGACCAATAACGCATACTGTGACACAAATCAAAACTTCCAGAACGCTGGCAAAGTATAATTGCATTGGCAGGGTATAATTACAAAGACAATGTAAGTCAATTAAAATTTTATTAGTAGAAAGTTGAATGTATTCAATAAAGTTATAAATTCTTGTTAAGACTAGGTTCCATATAACAAAAATGTCGATGTCACTCGATGACACCGGCCCGCCAGGTGTCACCAAAAACCGTCTGCTTTTCGGAGGAAAACTCGGGTGACAGTACTCTCGTTGATACCCATATTTTCCCTTCATTCTTCATCCGATTTCGTTGATTTTTTTTTTTTTTTTTTTTTTTTTTAATTTTTTATTGAAGAGAACAAATTGCTTTATGTTAACTGCGAGAAAAATCCTTCGTATCTTTAAAGGTACTTTCTTAAAAAAATGTGCTAAAGTAAAAAAAAATGTTGTTTTGGTTTTCATGTAAAACAGAAAAAAGATATGTTTAATTTGGTTCAACAAAACACATTCAGCTGTACAATACCTTTCTATTGATACCTCATTTATATTTATATCTTTAAAAACAAGGAATTTATGGGTATTATTCTATTGCATTAGTCTTATGGGCGGCAGACGGCACCGGCCGGCTAGTCTAGCCTTGTCTTAAAGACGAAAAATCTTTAAATTTTCATTGTTCTTATAAAAAAAAATATATAAAAAAAAGCATAAAACAGAGGCCTCTAGTTCTCGGATGCTGTAATAACGAGTTTATGGGAAAAGTGACAGAGAGGGATCTAACCCAACAGCACACGAAGAAAAGCGTAAACCCAGACAGTTTACCTTACATAAGTGAGCCCTTTGGGAATTGTAAATGTAATGCTGGCCTATTATAACACTTTTAAAATTGAAAGCGTTAAAAAAAATAATATTTTAATAGAAATAAACGTAATATATTGCGCAACAGCTGTAATGTAATGTATTTATTAATCAGCTGTTATTTTGCATTGTTGGAAAACTGCTTTTTATTTAACACTGCATGTGTAATATTTTAGTTTAAAACTAATGTATTGCAACAAGTTACGCAATAAATTAGGTTAATTTCCATTAAAATCATGTCGGTAATACTGTAGTTGTTTTTACACATGATGGCCAGTAGCTCCGTAACGGCTGCGTTTAGAGAAAAATACCAAAGAACAAAAATGTCATAAAATAATATTTTCTACCGAAAAATCCAATAAAAATATGGTGTTTGTATTTAAAAAATTTAAATGGCGGCCATATTGGAAAAAATGGCGAGTATTAAAAATACGGTAACACCAATAAATTCAGGGAAGGTTCCCAATTTAAAGTTTTTCGATAAACTGATAGTTTCCGAGACCCTAATGGTGGCCATCTTTAGTTGATCACCCTGTATATATACATATGTGCGTCGAACGTAACGTATAGTTTTGTTTAAAAATTAGCGGAGCCTCCTCTTTTTTTTACCCCCCCCCCCCTCGCAACAGAACGAAATCTTACTAGTCATAACACATTAATTATTAGCAACACGATTTACAGTTTACTTTCATATTTTCGTATCTTAAATTTAATTCGCTAAGGCATTTCTGCGAGAGTCGCGTATTTCTTTATTTGAGTGCCAATTAATGATCGAGGTGTCAAATTAAACAGCGTTACCTGCAGATTTGTTGAAAATTACACCATTTTCTTTGGAAACACCTATTTTAAAAACATTTATATTAAAAAAAAAACATGCCTTGTTACGGGTAAATAACATGTTTCACAACAAAAATGATTTGAAACAGCTGCTGTATATTCTTAAATATATTTTACTATGTTGTTTATTACAATTGGAAATTAAATGTTTTTAATTGTGTTTTGACCACCCGACGATGGACGTAAAAAGTCCGAAACACGTGTAGTGTTAATATATATGTACTGAAGGAAAAACTTCAAAAAAAGGATTGCTGGCGGTGAGTAACATATTAAAAGTTATGTTGTTTAGTTTTGTTTTTCAGAGATAGCAGTACTGAAATGCACATAAGGTAGAATTAACATAAACTATAAAGTCTTTGTATTGTCAGTGTTTTATTGTGGTTTTGGGGGAATTTTCTTTCATTGTATATTCACCACAGTGCTCCGGTGATTCGAGATGATTAGTATTCTGTTTTAGTAACATTATCTGAGAGTACTAAAAGCTCTCTATATTTCAACGAGGACGTCTTCCGACGTCCTACACGACAATATGAGACGCTTTCACTGAACAGTTGCATTGCTTTTTTACAGAAATGCAAACAATTACTTAATCGTGACACTCTTGTAGTTTAGTTTCTTATCAGTAGGCGTCAGTCATGTAACGGATATAAAGCACACTTCCTGAGTCTCGTAAATACAGTTTATAGAGTTTCTTGTAGTCATAACACGTAAAGCTGTAGACGTGAGTGGAAACTGTCAAGAATACTATCCTGGGAATTAAAACTTGACTCATAATACATTTATTGAACAATTTACTCCTTTGCTGTTATTGTTTTCAAAATTAAAAATATTTTTCAAACCTGTTTCAACTCTATAAATAATTCAAATCTTAATTGCCTTTGTGACAGCGTCGTAATTTGCAATTCATTACTTCGAGATTATAAAAAACAACATAATAACTAGAGATCATAAGCCTTCGAATATAATAAAACCAGGGTCGATAGAGAACCTGATAAGAGAGATATTAAGACGATCTATATATAAAGTCAAAACCCACAGACTGATCACGAAATTTCTGGATCCAAGAAGCCTAGAGCTATGAATTTTTAAACTTGGTTTGGAGTAGGTTTGTAGACGCGTACTAAAAAAGGGTTTTGAAAATGTTCCATTCCAAGGGTGTTTTTTACCCCTACATCAAGCTGCATATCTTTGTTATTTATACGTCGATTTTGGTCAAAATTGGTGTGTTATATGAGGATAATTTATTTTAATAGCACCACCACTAGGCTTGTGCTAATAAAAATTATTTCTTTATAAAACTATCTCAACTATCCCCAGATGAAACTGTGGCCATCAGCTAGCTAGTAATAGATAAAGAAAGGTTAATTTAGCTAAGATGCCTAAGGATTGATACATACATAAGTAATATTTAACCAAAAACTACACGAATAAATTAATGGGAAACATGGAAGAGATCGTTCTAACCAAAAACTACACGAATAAATTGATGGGAAACACTGAAGAGATCGATCTAAACAAAAACTATACGAATAAATTGATGGGGAACATTAGAAGAGATCGATCTAACCAAAAACTACACGAATAAATTGATGGGAAACACTGAAGAGATCGATCTAAACAAAAACTATACGAATAAATTGATGGGGAACATTAGAAGAGATCGATCTAACCAAAAACTACACGAATAAATTGATGGGAAACACTGAAGAGATCGATCTAACCAAAAACTATACGAATAAATTGATGGGGAACATTAGAAGAGATCGATCTAAACAAAAACTATACGAATAAATTGATGGGGAACATTAGAAGAGATCGATCTAAACAAAAACTATACGAATAAATTGATGGGGAACATTAGAAGAGATCGATCTAACCAAAAACTACACGAATAAATTGATGGGAAACACTGAAGAGATCGATCTAAACAAAAACTATACGAATAAATTGATGGGGAACATTAGAAGAGATCGATCTAACCAAAAACTACACGAATAAATTGATGGGAAACACTGAAGAGATCGATCTAAACAAAAACTATACGAATAAATTGATGGGGAACATTAGAAGAGATCGATCTAACCAAAAACTACACGAATAAATTGATGGGAAACACTGAAGAGATCGATCTAAACAAAAACTATACGAATAAATTGATGGGGAACATTAGAAGAGATCGATCTAACCAAAAACTACACGAATAAATTGATGGGAAACACTGAAGAGATCGATCTAAACAAAAACTATACGAATAAATTGATGGGGAACATTAGAAGAGATCGATCTAACCAAAAACTACACGAATAAATTGATGGGAAACACTGAAGAGATCGATCTAACCAAAAACTATACGAATAAATTGATGGGGAACATTAGAAGAGATCGATCTAAACAAAAACTATACGAATAAATTGATGGGGAACATTAGAAGAGATCGATCTAAACAAAAACTATACGAATAAATTGATGGGGAACATTAGAAGAGATCGATCTAACCAAAAACTACACGAATAAATTAATGGGAAACATGGAAGAGATCGTTCTAACCAAAAACTACACGAATAAATTGATGGGAAACACTGAAGAGATCGATCTAAACAAAAACTATACGAATAAATTGATGGGGAACATTAGAAGAGATCGATCTAACCAAAAACTACACGAATAAATTGATGGGAAACACTGAAGAGATCGATCTAAACAAAAACTATACGAATAAATTGATGGGGAACATTAGAAGAGATCGATCTAACCAAAAACTACACGAATAAATTGATGGGGAACATTAGAAGAGATCGATCTAACCAAAAACTACACGAATAAATTGATGGGAAACACTGAAGAGATCGATCTAAACAAAAACTATACGAATAAATTGATGGGGAACATTAGAAGAGATCGATCTAACCAAAAACTACACGAATAAATTGATGGGGAACATTAGAAGAGATCGATCTAACCAAAAACTACACGAATAAATTAATGGGAAACATGGAAGAGATCGTTCTAACCAAAAACTATACGAATAAATTGATGGGAAACACGGAAGAGATCGATCTAAACAAAAACTATACGAATAAATTGATGGGGAACATTAGAAGAGATCGATCTAACCAAAAACTACACGAATAAATTAATGGGAAACATGGAAGAGATCGATCTAACCAAAAACTACACGAATAAATTGATGGGAAACACGGAAGAGATCGATCTAAACAAAAACTATACGAATAAATTGATGGGGAACACGGAAGAGATCGATCTAAACAAAAACTACACGAATAAATTGATGGGGAACACGGAAGAGATCGATCTAAACAAAAACTACAGTTATAAATGTATGGGAAACACGGAAGAAATCGATCTAACCAAAAACTACACGAATAAATTGATGGGAAACACGGAAGAGATCGATCTAACCACAAAACTACAGTTATAAATGTATGGGAAACACGGAAGAAATCGATCTAAACAAAAACTATACGAATAAATTGATGGGAAACACGGAAGAGATCGATCTAAACAAAAACTACACGAATAAATTGATGGGGAACACGGAAGAGATCGATCTAAACAAAAACTACAGTTATAAATGTATGGGAAACACGGAAGAAATCGATCTAACCAAAAACTACACGAATAAATTGATGGGAAACACGGAAGAGATCGATCTAACCAAAAAACTACAGTTATAAATGTATGGGAAACACGGAAGAAATCGATCTAAACAAAAACTATACGAATAAATTGATGGGAAACACGGAAGAGATCGATCTAAACAAAAACTACACGAATAAATTAATGTGAAACATGGAAGAGATCGTTCTAACCAAAAACTACACGAATAAATTGATGGGAAACATGGAAGAGATCGTTCTAACCAAAAACTACACGAATAAATTGATGGGAAACACTGAAGAGATCAATCTAACCAAAACTACATGAATACATTAATGGGAAACATGGAAGAGATCGTTCTAACCAAAAACTACACGAATAAATTGATGGGAAACACAGAAGAGATCGATCTAAACAAAAAATACACGAATAAATTAATGGGAAACATGGAAGAGATCGTTGTAACCAAAAACTACACGAATAAATTGATGGGAAACACAGAAGAGATCGATCTAAACAAAAAATACACGAATAAATTAATGGGAAACATGGAAGAGATCGTTCTAACCAAAAACTACACGAATAAATTAATGGGAAACATGGAAGAGATCGTTCTAACCAAAAACTACACGAATAAATTGATGGGAAACACAGAAGAGATCGATCTAAACAAAAAATACACGAATAAATTAATGGGAAACATGGAAGAGATCGTTCTAACCAAAAACTACACGAATAAATTAATGGGAAACATGGAAGAGATCGTTCTAACCAAAAACTACATGAATAAATTGAAGGGAAACATGGAAGAGATAGTTCTAACCAAAAACTACACGAATAAATTGTTGGGAAACACGGAAGAGATCGATCTAACCAAAAACTACATGAATAAATTGAAGGGAAACATGGAAGAGATCGTTCTAACCAAAAACTACACGAATAAATTGATGGGAAACACAGAAGAGATCGATCTAAACAAAAAATACACGAATAAATTAATGGGAAACATGGAAGAGATCGTTCTAACCAAAAACTACACGAATAAATTAATGGGAAACATGGAAGAGATCGTTCTAACCAAAAACTACATGAATAAATTGAAGGGAAACATGGAAGAGATAGTTCTAACCAAAAACTACACGAATAAATTGTTGGGAAACACGGAAGAGATCGATCTAACCAAAAACTACATGAATAAATTGAAGGGAAACATGGAAGAGATAGTTCTAACCAAAAACTACACGAATAAATTGATGGGAAACACAGAAGAGATCGATCTAAACAAAAAATACACGAATAAATTAATGGGAAACATGGAAGAGATCGTTCTAACCAAAAACTACACGAATAAATTAATGGGAAACATGGAAGAGATCGTTCTAACCAAAAACTACACGAATAAATTGATGGGAAACACGTAAGAGATCGATCTAACCAAAAACTATACGAATAAATTGATGGGGAACATTAGAAGAGATCGATCTAACCAAAAACTACACGAATAAATTGTTGGGAAACACGGAAGAGATCGATCTAACCAAAAACTACACGAATAAATTGATGGGAAACATGGAAGAGATCGTTCTAACCAAAAACTACACGAATAAATTGATGGGAAACATGGAAGAGATAGTTCTAACCAAAAACTACACGAATAAATTGATGGGAAACACAGAAGAGATCGATCTAAACAAAAAATACACGAATAAATTAATGGGAAACATGGAAGAGATCGTTCTAACCAAAAACTACATGAATAAATTGATGGGAAACATGGAAGAGATAGTTCTAACCAAAAACTACACGAATAAATTGTTGGGAAACACGGAAGAGATCGATCTAACCAAAAACTACATGAATAAATTGAAGGGAAACATGGAAGAGATCGTTCTAACCAAAAACTACACGAATAAATTGATGGGAAACACAGAAGAGATCGATCTAAACAAAAAATACACGAATAAATTAATGGGAAACATGGAAGAGATCGTTCTAACCAAAAACTACACGAATAAATTAATGGGAAACATGGAAGAGATCGTTCTAACCAAAAACTACATGAATAAATTGAAGGGAAACATGGAAGAGATAGTTCTAACCAAAAACTACACGAATAAATTGTTGGGAAACACGGAAGAGATCGATCTAACCAAAAACTACATGAATAAATTGAAGGGAAACATGGAAGAGATCGTTCTAACCAAAAACTACACGAATAAATTGTTGGGAAACACGGAAGAGATCGATCTAACCAAAAACTACATGAATAAATTGAAGGGAAACATGGAAGAGATCGATCTAACCAAAAACTACACGAATAAATTAATGGGAAACATGGAAGAGATCGTTCTAACCAAAAACTACACGAATAAATTAATGGGAAACATGGAAGAGATCGTTCTAACCAAAAACTACACGAATAAATTGATGGGAAACACGTAAGAGATCGATCTAACCAAAAACTATACGAATAAATTGATGGGGAACATTAGAAGAGATCGATCTAACCAAAAACTACATGAATAAATTGAAGGGAAACATGGAAGAGATCGTTCTAACCAAAAACTACACGAATAAATTAATGGGAAACATGGAAGAGATCGTTCTAACCAAAAACTACACGAATAAATTGTTGGGAAACACGGAAGAGATCGATCTAACCAAAAACTACATGAATAAATTGAAGGGAAACATGGAAGAGATCGATCTAACCAAAAACTACACGAATAAATTGTTGGGAAACACGGAAGAGATCGATCTAACCAAAAACTACATGAATAAATTGAAGGGAAACATGGAAGAGATCGTTCTAACCAAAAACTACACGAATAAATTGTTGGGAAACACGGAAGAGATCGATCTAACCAAAAACTACATGAATAAATTGAAGGGAAACATGGAAGAGATCGATCTAACCAAAAACTACACGAATAAATTAATGGGAAACATGGAAGAGATCGTTCTAACCAAAAACTACACGAATAAATTAATGGGAAACATGGAAGAGATCGTTCTAACCAAAAACTACACGAATAAATTGATGGAAAACACGTAAGAGATCGATCTAACCAAAAACTATACGAATAAATTGATGGGGAACATTAGAAGAGATCGATCTAACCAAAAACTACATGAATAAATTGAAGGGAAACATGGAAGAGATCGTTCTAACCAAAAACTACACGAATAAATTAATGGGAAACATGGAAGAGATCGTTCTAACCAAATACTACACGAATAAATTGATGGGAAACACGTAAGAGATCGATCTAACCAAAAACTATACGAATAAATTGATGGGGAACATTAGAAGAGATCGATCTAACCAAAAACTACACGAATAAATTGTTGGGAAACACGGAAGAGATCGATCTAACCAAAAACTACATGAATAAATTGATGGGAAACATGGAAGAGATCGTTCTAACCAAAAACTACACGAATAAATTGATGGGAAACATGGAAGAGATCGTTCTAACCAAAAACTACACGAATAAATTGATGGGAAACATGGAAGAGATCGTTCTAACCAAAAACTACACGAATAAATTGTTGGGAAACACGGAAGAGATCGATCTAACCAAAAACTACACGAATAAATTGATGGGAAACATGGAAGAGATCGTTCTAACCAAAAACTACACGAATAAATTGATGGGAAACATGGAAGAGATAGTTCTAACCAAAAAATACACGAATAAATTAATGGGAAACATGGAAGAGATCGTTCTAACCAAAAAATACACGAATAAATTAATGGGAAACATGGAAGAGATCGTTCTAACCAAAAACTACACGAATAAATTGATGGGAAACATGGAAGAGATCGATCTAACCAAAAACTACACGAATAAATTGATGGGAAACATGGAAGAGATCGTTCTAACCAAAAACTACACGAATAAATTGTTGGGAAACACGGAAGAGATCGATCTAACCAAAAACTACACGAATAAATTGATGGGAAACATGGAAGAGATCGTTCTAACCAAAAACTACACGAATAAATTGATGGGAAACATGGAAGAGATAGTTCTAACCAAAAACTACACGAATAAATTGATGGGAAACACAGAAGAGATCGATCTAAACAAAAAATACACGAATAAATTAATGGGAAACACGGAAGAGATCGTTCTAACCAAAAACTACACGAATAAATTAATGGGAAACATGGAAGAGATCGATCTAACCAAAAACTACATGAATAAATTAATGCGAAACATGGAAAAGATCGTTCTAACCAAAAAATACACGAATAAATTGATGGGAAACATGGAAGAGATCGATCTAACCATCTCTACACTTTTATAGACTAATTTTGATACACAATTCAATTTTATTATTTAGATATTATTCCAAATAAAATTTATATATAGGATTGAGTTACATTTGTTTTGTTTTCTTATACTGTAAGGGGTTTCACTTACAGTGAGTACAGGGGTGGCAAACCTGATGTACCTAGACGAAGTTCTAATCTTGGGTTAGATCCCTCTCTTCATTTTTCCTATCAGGGTTTTCTTTACCAACTGTTGTGTTAATTGTGACCCTGCCACAGAGTATTTAAGGGTTAGGGGGTCTATATTTCATGATCTGTGTTTCTTTGTTTTATAACAAATTTTTATTTTTAAAAAAGGAAGAAAAGATCATAAAATAAAGACCCATAACTCTCGAATACTCTTAATAGCGTCAGGGTCGGAAAAGAACAATAATTGGTCAAGAGAAACCCATAGGAAAAATAAAAGAGAGGGATCTAACCCAAGACTACATTTAAAAAAAGGTGTAGATCCAGCTAGAGACTCTCGGTATTGTCAAACCCGTATTCATTATAAGTTTGTTTGTTTTAGAAAAAAAAACTCATTACACACTAGCCTAAAACTTTGTTAAACTAAAGGAAAGAGAATAAATTGCAAAATTGGGAATTTTTGTTTTAGTCCTAAATCAGTTTCCCCAGGGATGTTTATGTAACAAAGCCTAATTTTCCGGGATTCAAAAAACAATAATTCGAACCTTGAACTGCAGAAGCAGAGGATTGAATGAAATATAGGTCAGACAGTCTGCGCTGGGCGCCCTCGGAATCAAGGCCGTGCCATGAAGTTTAGCGGATTGTCGCATAGCAGCACTATACTTGCCGCATCCCGCACTGCCGTAAAGGACCTACTGATATCTCTCTATTTATTAGCGAAATAGAAATCCTACAAACAGGAGTCATTTGACATTTTATACGTAATATATCGAGTTAAAAATATCAGTCTTCAGTTCCACCAAAGTTACAAACATTTGCGTTTTTAAAAAATGTTGTCCAACAATCGTTGTGCAATGGTCTATAGATCGACGGGAAATTAGGAGGCCACAACAAAACGAGATTGTCGCAAAGTTAGTAGACAAAAACAAAACAAAAATTATTAGAATTTAGGTTTTCACGAAACTAAATCAAAATTAGATCGCCAACTTCACGTAGCAAACTTTTGAAATAGTTGAAGTGGACAATTTAGGACTTATTTTGAGTTGTAAGAAAAGAGAAGATCAAAATTTCAGTTTCCATAAAACATAATTATGGAAAAAATAAACAAAATTCACACAGAGCTCGAAATTAGGTACATTAATTTTAGTTCAATTTAAGTTAAAATAACATTTTCTATTTTGTGTTTTTTTTTTAAACCCGAAATGGGCAGTGTTTTTATAAGTATCAATTTTATATGGCCCGGTAAATTCACAGAGCGGATAATCTGAGAGTTCAAAATCTGAAACTTAGGTACACATTTTATTTTCAGGTTCTACAAAAATCATTTTTTCAATTTCAACTTTCTCATTATGAAACATTAGGGTTTTAAAGCTTCAAATATCCCATTATTTTTAAATACTGATTAAATTTTACTAAAATGTACCTTCACACAACCAAACAAAAAATATTGGTTATGTCCCCAAAAACGTCGGTAAAAAAATAATTAATAAATAAACGTACAGTTGCTACAAAAGGGCAAATTTTCGAAAATCGACTTTGATAAAACTTTACTAAAATGTAATCTCTAGAGACCCAAACAAAAATTATTGGTCGCTATGTCCCCAAAAATGTCGGGAAAAAAAAAATCGTACAGCTGTTACAAAATGGCAAATTTCCGAAAATCGGCACCAACGATTTTGATAAAATTTAACTAAAATGTAATCTCTAGAGACCCAAATAAAAATTATTGGTCGATATGTCCCCAAAAATGTCGGGAAAAAAAAAAATCGTACAGCTGTTACAAAAGGGCAAATTTCCGGAAAAACGACTTTGATAAAATTTAACTAAAATGTAACCTCTAGAGACCCAAACAAAAAGTATTGGTTGCTGTGTTCCAAAAATGTCGGTTAGAAAAAAACAATCATACACTAGCTACAAAAGGTCAAATTTGTCAATAATATTTTGGTTTTACATAAATTAATGACCGTATAGAGTTTGCCAGATCCAGTAAAAGAATATTACAGCTCAAAAACAAATTTAAAAAACGACAATGAACTTTACCTGGCGTCATTAAAAGCTTCTAATTTCGGGAATAGACGAGTAAGAATAAATATTGTACAATGGTTTTACACCATTTATGTTATGTAATATAATAATGTAAGTACAAATTATAATAGGTAGATATTGTTGGGTTCTGCGATCCTCCTGGCATACAGTTTAGACGTTTATATTATAAATTGGTTAATGACTAATTAAAATATCTTTGGTTAACATCCCAGTAACGAGAGTTTGCCTAGGTGCAATGCGGCTAGAATAGTGTAGGAGGGGGAGGGGGGTGACTGTACAATACAACTATTCACCAAATCAAATACGTTTTTTATCATCGCTCTAAAAATATTTGTTATTCTTATTTGATTCAGATTGCACAAACTTTCTCACTCGCCCACCCCTAAAAACAAATCGTCACTGTAAACGTCAGTTCGGTTGTTGTCGCCAAAAAGTCAAAACGAAAGGTCCTTCCTTTGTTTGTACCATAAACGTGTTCTCAGTGTACAGTATCCTCAAGGTAGGAATGTATCTGGGGTGGAGAGGAAAAGAGGGGCTTCCACACTTTGTTTGTACCATAAACGTGTTCTCAGTGTACAGTATCCTCAAGGTAGGAATGTGTCTGGGGTGGAGAGGAAAAGAGGGGCTTCCACACTTTGTTTGTACCATAAACGTGTTCTCAGTGTACAGTATCCTCAAGGTAGGAATGTGTCTGGGGTGGAGAGGAAAAGAGGGGCTTCCACACTTTGTTGCGTTCGCTTTCAGCGGTACAACCCTAATAAAAAAATATAGACCTCAAATGTTCTGTATAAACGCCACCCTACTTTCGTTTCTTTTATCGGTGTAAATAAGAATAAAACGTTTACAAAAGTACAGAAAGGTGCATATTGAAGAGATGAACACTTAAATACATAAATATTAGAGCTAAGCAGTAATTTGTGTACCTTGGGAATGGGGGTTGTACCGTCAAGTCAGGCTAGGGAAGCAAATAGAAGGGAGGACACGCCCCTTACACCAGACACACTCCTAGTCTGAGGCTACTGTATCGTAATTGATTCCCCTTGTTGTTTAAAATAAATAAAGATCCCTAGGTCTTGAATACTCTAATACCGTCAGAGAACAAGAGTGATCAATAGAGACCAAAGAGGAAAGAGAGTGATTTAACCCAAGATTACATGAAATAAGTTGTAGATACAGTTAGGATCCCCCACGCCTCTATTCACGTACGTCTCTGAAGCCCAAATCGAACCGGGTTCTTTTTCTATTTTGCCAATTAATTTTCCAAACCGTAATACTTTTTAACTTGCGATTGTCCACACGGGTTTGAGTTATTAATCTTCACATTTAACTAAAATTTGAACGAAATCGGTGACCAGATTTCAAACAGCTTCATAACTGATTTTTTGGTGTTTTATAGATAACTCTTGAATCCGAATTTTCGGAGAGGGGATCAAATACGTTTGTCAAAAAACCAAAACGTCCTTTCGTGTTTTTTTTTCAAAATGGCGGCCGCTTAAAATTGATAGTTGTCCATAATATCGAAAATTACTCCAGAACCAAATTATGAACAAAATCATTTACAAACTCCATAATAAATTATTACAAACTTACAAAAAAACCTTCGTTAAAACCATTGTCTTCCTTATGACCACATGTTTCCTTTCTACTCCCCCTCCCCTTTAGCTAAGTAACTGTTCTTCTTTTTGTATTATTATATGTCAGTTTACAATATCTTCCTTAGGCTTTGTTAAGCTGCCTTGTAAATGCCGTTGCTGGCGAAACCATGGTCGACAAGACTCAATAAAATTGTCGAATTTACTAAATATTGTGTTTGTTTTTTCATTACAAAAAAAAGGTTTTTATTACACCAAAACAAAAGAGAATTGTAAACAAAATTTTTTAATCACTTCGAAAATTCTTTTAAAAATAGGTTTTAAAGACAAAGAAAATACAAAATTCGAGAGAAAAAAAATAAGAAAATAATATATTCGAAGCAATCTTATTTAGAGGACAATGCTGTATACAATGTGATGGAGGGCACTTTGAACAATTTTAAAATTAGTAATTTATTTACGAGAGAGATGCTGTAAGTAAGAGGATGAAGATAGAGGAAATAGAAGATCGGAGCTGTTGCGTCATGGAGGAAGAGTGACATTATCCTGACACAGTTCTCTTACACTGACAGCAAAATAAAGTTTCCACAATGCTTAAACCGCAGTCTTAGAAATGACAAAGCTGTCCGTCAATCTATCCAAGATCCAAAAATAGTGATAAGTTATTGCTATACGTAGGGATAGTAAAATTTCATTATTAAGATAAGCCAGCTCCATAGTATGCTTTGAAGTTTAGAAATTAGAGGGTCTAGTGCTGCCATCTAACGGTCTACTTCAAGGACAGCATTCTCCGACTTCTCCCACACTATTCTCAACTTGAACCCACAAAATTACATTGTTCAACCCACATATTGATTATCGTATGCTTTTTTCGTATGGTTGTCCAAAAAGTCTGGAAACGGTTAATTATCTCAAGAAATACAATCATGATTTAAAAATTTAAAAAAAAATTTATTCAATGACACTATACATGACTCCCACCCCCACCATTTGGGAGTGGGGCGGTGGCAACTTTCAAATCTTAAATGGAAACCCTCCACTTTTTTATTGCAGATTCGGATTCTACGCCACAAAATACGTGTTTTGCCTGAAATCTTTTTCGATTCTTAATAGATGGCGCTGAATTTAAACAGCTAAACTTTATTAATTTAAGAATAAAATTATCAATCAATAGAAAATGTTTATTTAATTACACACTACTATTTCTATATCAGTTTAATATACTTCTTCCAGCACTCAGGACGTTTCTTAATTTCAGAGGAGTAGAAATATCGTGACTGCATGCGCTGACCCACTCTTCAATAATCTCCTTTAGAGTTCAATAATCTTCCTTCCTAAATGGGTCTGATGGTGCTAAATCTGGACTATATGGAAGATGAGGTAAGATATCCCACCTTGACCTCTCCATCGTCAAAGCAGCAGTGTGAGGGCGAGAGTTGTCCTGAAGGAAAATCAACTGCATGGTGGACAACTCTTAATGAATCATTGGTTTGTCGTAGAACAGTACTCAGCAGTGATAATTTTCATGCTTTTTTTCAGATCAAAATGTGGTTTTGTCTTCCCGTGGCGGAGGTGAGCTTGGATGTCGCCATTGAACTTGCTTTGCTCGTTTTGCCTTTGAAGTGAGCGTTCTCTGTAAGGTTCTTGTTTAAGGTAGATTAAGAGTAAAAATTTGATGCAAAGATCTCCTCAGAATGAGGAAGGAAAAGGTGTTTTTTAGGCCCTGAAAAAAGACTTAGTAAAACATCAGAGTCCTCTATAAAGATCTTGTTGAGGGTACCTTAAGAAAGTCGGAGCAAAGGATCTCCTTAAAAAGAAGGAAGGGACCAAGTACTCAATAACTGTTTTCTATAATGTTCTTGATCAGGGTAGCTTAAGAAGGACTTATTAAAAATTCGGCGCAAAAGATCTCCTCAAAAGAAGGAGGAGAAAGAATGACTTTTCCTAAGTTACTTTTCAGGCCCTGAAAAGAGCCTTGGTAAAAGTCAGCGTTCTCTATAGCGATCTTGTTGAGGGTACCTTAAAAAGGACTTACTAAAAATTCAGTAAGAAAGTCGGAGGAAAGGATCTCCTTAAAAAGAAGGAAGGGACCAAGTACTCAAAAACCGTTTTCTATAATGTTCTTGATCAGGGTAGCTTAAGAAGGACTTATTAAAAATTCAGCGCAAAAGATCTTCTCAAAAGAAGGAGGAGAGAGAATGACTTTTCATAAGTTACTTCTTAGGCCCTGAAAAGAGCCTTGGTAAAAGTCAGCGTTCTCTGTAAGGTTCTCTTTCAAGGTAGATTAAAAAGGACTTAGTACAAATTCGACGCAAAGATCTCTTCAGAAGAATGAGGGAGAAAAGGTGTTTATTACATTCATGTAAGACACCCATGTTTCAAGAAGTTGTGTTATTGCAATCAATATTTTTCTTCAAAAGACTCCAACCTGACACTTGTAGTAAATTTAAGACGATTTGGAAACTGTTAAATAACTAATAAAAGCAGACAAACATTGTGTAAACCAATTGGTAAAATCTAACTACCTTTTTATATACAGTCCAAGTCTCAGGTTCTGATGTAATGATTACTTGTACTTGGTCATTATTTTCAACTACTTGAAATTTGAGTTTTATTAATATCATTCTTTTCTATTACCCTTTATATTAGACACAGCTTTACAAGTTCCATAGTAAAGTTCAACCGTTCGTTCTTTGCACTTGCAAATAACACAATCTGGCAACGTTGCTTCGTTGGCTCCGTTCCAAGAAGTAGTCTAACAATAAAGTATCGGTTTTCGAGTTATCATCTGAGCAAAATTATTTCCGTATACCAAATAATATAATTCTATACACACTGGAATAAACCATAGAGTGTGTACAGATTGTTTCGTTTGAATTACATAATATGTTAACAGTAAAATGTATTTATTTATTCACCGAAAATTTTAGAGATTTTTTTTAATTGGTTAGATTAAATAAAATTATTAGATTTACAGTTTAAAAGGTTCACTCTGTCACCTAATGGAATGAAGCATAACACAAACTGAACAATAATACGTAATAGTTTTGTTGTTAAGATGCGATAATACGCGCGCAGTTTGGGTGTGATGCTATGATATGCGACCGTAGAGGGGCAGTGGGAGACGACGACGTTGCCATTTCCACTGTCTATCCGTTGCGGTACCAGATATCCAAGTGGAAAGAACCAGCGGCTGTAGTATAATACCAGACTTCTTATGTGAGGAATATTGCAGACTAAATGTGACGCACCACGGCGTTCTCATCAACTCGTTAACAATTACGCCTTTACAAGCAAATTATTAAAAATGATATTACCTTGAAATAATGTTCGTCCACGCCTCGTTAAACAATACTTACCGATGCGGGTCAGAAGAAATAAAAAACTGAAAAAATTAGTCTTAAATATTTATTCGTGGTTTTAGTAATTATGGAAAAACATAATTTCATAAAAATAAGACGAAACAAAAAAAACTCTTCCTTTTCAATTCCGAGTTTACCCAATTACATATGTATACGTGGTAAAAATCCGAATATTAAATAATCGGCACACACGATTGCGATCAAATTTGAGGCAACAAAAAAATTTTTTTTAAACTCACAACGACGAATGATTCATAGATTTTTGAGTATCTAGAAATAAATTTTCAAAATGATGAGTTGCACTCAACAACACACAACGTTTTATACCCCTAAAAAGCATTTTGGAGAGGTGGCGACCGATACATTTTCTTTGAACCCTTGGAAGCTAATCGTTGGAGTCGATTTAGAAAAAAATCGAATTTTAAAAGTTCTGGTCTAACGACAACTGTTTTCAAATTCAGAGTTATCGTCAAAAAAATCTCAAGATAAGCCCATATATGCCCCACATCCAATTTGATTAAAATCGATCCAGTACAGATGACGGACAGAAATAACTTTAAAAAAACGTATTTAGAACTCAGCGAACTTTAAAACGGTCACGAAAATTTCGACATCGATTTTTTGTCCCGTCACGTGAAAATGTAATAAAAAGGTCAAGCCTGTACTGAACCTAAAAGACATAGCGTCAGTTTAAATTGTACTGACAATCCATCTTGTAATGGTTATTGAATTGTTTGTCTCACATCTCACAAAAACTGCTTTTAAAACTTATACCCTACGTATTTCTAATTGTGTGACTAAATTAAGTTATATTCGTCTTACAGAAAACTATAATAAATGGTTTCGCACTGCAAGTTAATTTCAAATAGCATTTATCAGATTTGCAAGTCACGTCTTGTTTAAGTTAAGCGCCGACATATTTTTTTCGTCAAATAAACATACATATTCATAATCAGAATAACTTTTGGTGACAAGGAATCTTTCGCGTTTGCTGCCAAATGTGGGAGGGCCGAGAGAGAAAAAGAGAAGGTTATTTGCCAGCGTAGTGCATTCAATAATACTGTACGCAGCACCTGCCTGGGTCAAAGCGCTGAGGAAGCAAATTAATAGAAGAAGGTTGCTCTCAGTACAAAGACAGGTGGTACTTAGAATCACTGCAGGATACAACACAGTCTCACAAGCTGCGATATTGGTGGTGGCCGGAATACCCCTATCAACTTGCTGGCGGAGGAAAGGGGAGAGACGTATGATGAGGAAGGAAATGGAGAAAGAACAGGATCTCAAATAAAAAGAGGTGCAAGAGACATATTGCTTAGGAGGTGGCAGGAAAGCTGGGACAAGGAGGATTCTGGTCGCTGGGCCTACAGGCTGATCCCTAATATAAAAAAATGGATCAACAGAGGACATGGTGAAACGAGCTTTTTCTTAACTCAAGCATTAACAGGGCATGGAAGCTTCCGGGCATACCTTCATAGATTTAGAAGATCAGAATTCAGAAGATCCCAGCTGTCTTGATTGCGGAGCGGAAGAAGACACGGCAGAGCATGCGATATTTTACTGCAGCGGGGGGAGTCAGGAGAGGTAAGAGCTATCAACACAGCTTTATTCACCTATTTCCCCGACTAATATGATAGAAATTATGATAGAGGATGAGAAAAAATGGAAGGCAATAGAGTTTCATTCATAGAATTATGGGCAAACTAGGAAAACAGCTAAGGTGAGCTGAGATAGAGCTCCAGTTTCGGTGTTCGACCAACTGGTCGATGGGATGGTGGATGACCCTGTGGGGTAGTTAATTCTTCTCTGCGAAGTAATGTCGCAAGATGGTCCCGCAGAAGAGGAAGAAGAGGACGGAAGGTTTTGGTTTTACCGGGGTAGGGAGGCCGCTCACCACCTTCAGTCCCCGGACAAAGTCATAAAGATTTTTCCATTTTTCCTTAAAAAAAAAATCAGAATAACTTTATTTGATATTCCCATTGATAATATTTCTTGTAAAATTTTCCACTCGCTCGCTTTTTCCCTTTAACTACCCCAAGGTTATTTTTCCCTATGGGACAAAACAAAGATTATAAATGCAAGTTTGAAATATATAGGATTTATCGTCTTGTCTGCGTAGAGTGGTTGCGATTTACAGACAAACAACGTGAAATTATAAGAAGCCTTAATTTTACCTACGGACCCTAAAAATTGTTAAGTAGTCTGGTTGGAATTAATTTGTTACAAATGTCATCAAAACCGTTGAATCCGATATTGAGAAAAGCTCATTGTTGGTCCCAATATTAATTATGATATATTTTAATACGACTTGAGGATTTATCAGATCACGTGGCTTAAATAGTAGAATGTAGTTAAAATAAAAACCGTGCACCACTTGCATAATACTGTCAAGAGCTGACGGGTGTATGTGATCTCCCCAAACAAATAGTTACCGAGTTGCTATGGTGATGTTATGATCACGCCGCTGCCTTTGTCTAATGCAAATCGTTGTATCACATGTGTTCATTGGTTTCTAGTGCGCTTCTCGTACATAGTCGTGAGTGGAGGGGGAATTGTAAAATTATAGCCAAAAGATCATGTTCACACGTTAGTAGAGTAAAATTATCAAATTTAGGATCAAACTTGGGATATCTCTAAGAATAAAACTCCAGACAACACAACCCCCCTCTCAAATTTCAACACTCGAATGTTTAAACTTGCTCTGCTTGTAACAAACGAGTAATTTTTGTTTTTGCCAATTATTCATCAACTCTAATTGATTTTTGCTCATTGATTTAGTGTCACTAAAATTTGATAGAAATCGGTAGAACCGATTTTGAGTAATTACGTCTTTTATAACGCGCCACGGGGGGGGGGGAGGGGTTCTTTTACCCATAACTTACGAACGGACATTAAATACGTTTTGTTGGGTTCCTTCGACGCTACACTTGAGCAAAATTTTATCAAAATTGTTACACAGAAAATTTGTGTTTTTCTCTTATGTAAACTCTAGCAGAGATATGGCTAAATTTGCCCACAGTAAATTTGATGAAAATCGGTCTACTCTCGAGTTGCAGATAAAAGCACATACATTTTTTATTTAACATTACTTTTTTGGACTCAGGGATCTCAAATCGGAACAATGATTTTTTTGTAACTTACTCAATACTACAGTACAGCGTATCGTGTCTTCACAGACGGACGGAAGTGTCGTCGCAGTAGATTATGACAAAAGCCCGAGAAATGCACTCGGTTCCGTAAATAATTGTTGAAAATTATATAATTGCATATTCCCTGTTCTATGATTATAGTTTATGGCAGTTGTTGGGTGTTGTATTATCCGTTACAAAAACATATCTTTTCAGAAACATGTTTTTGGAGTTGTTTTTAAAAGTAGTTTAAAACGTAATGGTAGACTGGTAGATAGATTCGTCGTATCTTAGTGATTTGATGAGTGTTTCAATCGGAATTATATTCCGATTAAAATTTCTGTGCGCACAACAAACTGACAAATAACGATGAATTCTGGCTTTGTTGCTCAAAGGGGTAAAAACCTCTCGTTCATACCGCCTATTGAACAAAAAGGAAGAAAAGAACATACAACCCTCGTAATTTCTATTAACATCAGGGTCGGAAAAAAACAAAAGCTGGTCAAGAGAGACCTGGTAGGAATGATGAAAGAGCGGGATCAAACCCAACACTACAAAAAGTGTAGATCCAGCTAGGTTATTCGGGAAGGCCAAGCCCGTATTCACAAAAATAAACCTCTGATGGATGATAAGTAACAATGAAATTATTGCCGTTTAGTGCAGCAGTCAGTCTTCCATGTGGTAAAAAATCCTAGAGCTAAAATTCCCGTTGTAAGAGTTTTTTTACGAAACTCGGTAAAATACTGGGCGGGGCAAACGGATTAAGCTGTTTTGAATAGGTACACAAATTAACTGAGCAGTACAGTTAAACAGAGTTCAGCAATTCATATATCATTTGATTTATATTAAGTTTTGAAAATGTCTCCAAGATGGCGTCCGTTAGCAGTAACACACTGTTAGAGACGTTCTCTAAAGTTGTCTGCACCACGACGTCACATATCTAAGGTTATGGCGTTCCTTTCTTCAACACACATCTTTAGCTCTTCTACTAGGGTTTGAGTGCGATGTTTGAACACTTTTCTTTAAAGTAGCTTCAAAGAAAAAAAAATCCCAAATGTTTAATCTGTGGACCGCGCCGGCTTCCTGACATCACTCTTCAGAAAACCAGACGGCCTGGAAACGTTGTTCTTAAAACATCGACTGAATTTCACGCCGAGTGAGTTATGGCCTCATCCTGTAGGAACCACAGTTCCCTCAAGTTCCCTCTTCTTCAGGAATCTCTTTCAATTTGTACTACAGAAAAGTTTCTAACATTGAGATATACTGTAATGGTTGGAAATGACACCGACGGTTACTCCTTCCTCCTGAAGAGTACGGATCGATCACTCCGAAGATTCTAACGGCACACCACACAGATAACTTAAGGGAATGGAGCCGTCCTTCATGAAACTGTCGGGGGTTATTTTCAGTCCAGGAGCGGAAGTTTTGCTTATTTAGAGCTCCACTGAGAAGAAAATATGCCTCGTCGCTACTGACGAAAGTTGCCGCGGGTATCGGTTCAAGCATTTGCTCACACAGAGTTTGCGTAATCTGTTACACTCATATCCTGAGTCAACATTATTTTATAGTGATGAAACCGTAAATTTAAGTGAAGAATCCTCCTCAAACTGCGGCTAGACATTCCCAAAGCAACAGAATAGTTTCGAACTGAATGCCTTGGAGACTCAACAATTGCCGCTCTTACCAGCTACCACATATTCTAGTTTTTATGCTCCTGCTCCGGCCATGTGTACCTTCTCTTAGCATGTTTCCAGTTTGTTTCAAACCCGTAATCCATTACTGAATTGTGTTCGCATTCTCGTGAATAAATGGAAATAGATGAGAGACATCAAAAAATAATTTCCCACCGAACTCAGGGCTTAACAACGATGTAAATGATGTATCAAAACACGATGTTGTTATTAAAAAATTAACTCAAATCCAATATGGTGGATTCAAGATGGCGTCCGAAAATTTTGGGGGAAAAGTAGGGGGTAATAGACTTTATTTCCTCTCTGTATATATTACATAAGAAGGTGGTTTTTGTTGAAGAAATTTTTCATTTACAGCGATTACAAATTTTAAAAAATATATTACATTTTTAAAAAGGTCAAACAATTGGAAAAATCTAATGGTGTCTGTGTGTGTGTTACTCAATCACGTAAAAACTACTGGACCCATTGAGCTGAAATTGTACATGGACATTCTTAAGGTCCCTGGTTAACACAAAGGCCTATTTTTATTTAGAAATTCCATCAGGGCACCGCCCCACTGGCCTTGAAAACTCCCTTAACACGCAATACAAATATACGTCAACCCCGTACGAAGGACGGGTACTCTGCTAGTAGTAAATATGTATTGTTACTGTCCAAGCGATTTTAGTGTAAAATATCATCAATTCTTCTTCCAGATACAGCTTTTTCCATCATTTCGATACTCTCTTACAACGCATGTCACTTTTTATCTTTCACAATTCATTATTTCTCTCCGAAAACAGCGATTCAAATGACGATTTTATGGCATTTTGAGGTTATTTATGGTGTTTGTTTAAGTACGCACGACAACTATTTCATCAATTTTAGGTCAAATCTATCGATGTTTTTGTGTTTTTGTTCATCCGCGAAAATAGTTCTGTTTTAAGAACTAACTGTCAAACTAGATGTCATGTAGTAAGTGAGAATTATTGCTCTTTGATATCGGAGATTTTTCAAGATTTCGATATACACAGACCTAGTTAATGAATTACACACACATAACTTATATAATGACCTTCTTTGACCTATAGTTCTTTTACTAGGTCTCTGAAGGATTTTATTTACGAATCGTCATGAATCCTAAATCATAGAAGCGTAGTAATATTAACCTGTAAAACTTAAATGCGCATGTGTCCTATTGAGAATGTTAAAAATTGCTCAATTTGGATGATTTTAGAGTGAAATAAGGTGTTGTGAAAGTTATTAAGTCACCTGCTTTGTAAAGGAGTATTGAAATGATGGGGGAAAAACGGTATTTGGAAGACGAATTGCCGATATTTTGCACTAAAATCGCTTGAACATCAACAATACATATTTACCGAAAACATGAAATAATTTAAATTTTACCCCATAACCGTTGATTTAAAAAAAATATCGACAAATAAAAAGCAGGAAATTTTCTCCAGAATAGTAAGGTACTCAATCACCATCTAGAGACATCAAATTTGAAAGACATCAAAATAGTTTGTGTTATTACGATATTTCAGGACATAGTATCCAACTTGAACAATTTCTAAATTTTTTCCCATTTTTAGAACTTACAGAATTATCAATTTACTTTATAGAAAGTAGACTTACTTATATAATGATAAAAGATGAAGTATTTCACAAAGAAAACTGTCCTGGTTCAATACATACCTGAAACAGACACACAGGACATATTTAATAAAGGAATAAGATAAAAATAAAAGGTACATACAAATTATACGAATTTATAAATAAATATTGAGCTTCACTTGTGATATAATATTAGATAAAATAAAACTTGAACACAAGAT
Organism: Aphrophora alni; assembly: GCA_963513935.1. NCBI lineage: Eukaryota > Metazoa > Arthropoda > Insecta > Hemiptera > Aphrophoridae > Aphrophora > Aphrophora alni. Next base: position 28,740,106 of record OY740778.1, read on the forward strand.
CTGACAAAAATTACGTTTATTTAATGAAACGTGTTTCAACGACAAAGTCGCCATCCTCAGTGATACATGAATAGTTATAGTATTGTTATTGTAGCTCGTGTATCACTGAGGATGGCGACTTTGTCGTTGAAACGCGTTTCATCAAATAAACGTAAATTTTGTCAGACCTTGTGTATCTATTATAGGAATTTCCTTACACATTTACACAAAATTAAATACTAACCCGACAAAACAATTAATCGAAATGTAAGCTCTGTAAAATAGGTGTCAGTCAAAACATGGGAAAAAAAACAAACACGGAACACATATAGATTACCTGAAATTATCATCGAATAAATGTTGGACGGTTTTTAAAAATTAATATTTTTAGATGAATAACAAATAAGAGGAAAATGTTCAGAAACTCATTTCTGTCACACCTTAATACGGTTCTTTGTGAGCGTCATTAGTCGCCGCGGACACATCTAATCAATAGTCGACCTCGCCTCATGTGTGTTGAATTATACTAAATCCCCCCCCCCTATTATTTTGTTTATGAATAGAAATGATTTGCTTTAGGGAAAGTTTAGATAACCAAAGGAGGAGTTTTTTGAAGTATCAAAATTTTCAACCATTCCTCCAAATGGGGTAGTTTGGGGGTAAGTAAGAATTTTAAATAGCAACCCCTATTGAGTGATACCTCATTTTAAAGGCCTTTAAAAAATAACAATAATGACGCAATCTAGAGGTCTCTAAATTCATGCCACACAACATAGCGACCAATCGACCAACCAACCAGTTTATTACATTACAAACTGCTCCATGTTGGTAAAATGATGGTAAGATCCTTACTTTGTTTTTTTAGCTGAGATTAAGTTCTTGAAATGGCTACCATTTACTTTTTGGCAGAAATAGATTCTGGACTCAAAAGCTTGTTGTACATTTCGTAACAATTCAGCTGTAATTTTAACGTAAAATTCACAATTCAATTGGTCGCTATGTTGGATAAGATGAACTTAGAGACATCTAGTTTTAAAAGCCTTTAAAATGAGGTATCGCTCAATAGGGGTTCCTATTTAAAATTCTTGACTTACCCTCCAACTATCCCATTTTGGGGTAAGGATTGAAAATGTTGATACGTCAAAAAACTCCTCCTTTGGTTATCTAAACTTTCCCCAAAGCAAATCTGTCTATTTCCATTCATAAAAAAAATAATATGGGGGGGGGACTTTTAGGACACTAAGTACAGTGTACTGTCACAATGGCCGCAACAATCCACTATTGAAGATGTTGCGAGTCGCGAATTTCTCCACTTTTCTAAGGTAACCTCGACAGAAGAAATCCAGTGGGGTCAAATCACTCCGGAGCGGCTCTACCAATTCATTTGTTTGGAAATTTTTGATTAAGAGCGCGTCAGACTTCGAAGCTGTTAAGACCTGACGCACCGCCTTGTTGGAAAATTACACCTATATAATTTTCATGTTGAATTTGTTCGTTTGGGAAGAAAACTTATTGTTCCAAGACGCCCAGATAAACTTGTAAATGCACGTTCCACAAAAATAAATGGTTCTATCACCCGATCGTGGAATAAGCTACACCTCACATCTCGGACATACTCAAGACCTAAAAGACCCTACAGTTGTGACGAACTACACAGCAATTCTAGTGTAATATTGCAACCACAATGAAGATTGTGAAATAATTGTCATCACCATCAATTTTATTGAGAATGTTTGCGAACTCGGTACGTTTAGGACGATATGTAGGTTTAATTTCGTGTCTCAACTGATTTTGTTCGGTTTCCGTCATATCTGTCTATCTGTCTGTCAAGTCTGTCCTGGTGGAATTTTGCAATCGAGTTTAAACTAACTTCCCGATAAGCTAGAGACCTGAAATTTTGAACATAGGTCAGAATTGGATGACAATACAATATTCAGTTGGTTTCTTGTCTCTACATTTGGTTAAACAATAGTTGTTTAAACAAATAAAAATTGGCCAATGAGATGTTTTTCGTATATTGAGTCTCATCAATTTATACAAAACCGATTGAAATCTTTCACCCGGACATAAGACTAAAAAACAGAAAATAATAAATGAAATAAAAAATAAAAAAACTTTAACATACCACGTTTTTAAAACGGACTAAAAAGTATAAAATAATTTTTCATGACCCTTCTACAATTTTGAGGGAGGATTGTTAGTGGCTATGGATATATTTGAAATACTTGGAGAGAAAAAAACGTGGGGCGCAGCCAGTAAATAACACAAGTAGACAATCCGGATGAATTCACAGCTAATTTCAGTGAATCGGAAATGAGATTCACTGTAATTTAATTTATTTACTCCTCCTTAACTATCATAGATTGCCTGCGCCCCAGGTTTTTCTCTCCAAGTATTCCAAATATATCCACAGCCACTAACAATCCTCCCTCAAAATTGTAGAAGGGTCATGAAAAATTATTTTAAACTTTTTAGTCCGTTTTAAAAACATGGTATGTAATTTTTTTTTTGTTTATTTGATTTATTACGCATTTGGATGGTAGAAGTCTAATTTTGGGCTTCGTAAGCAACTATGACGTATAAGCTCTACGTTTTCATCACTTGTTCCAGGTCACCAAACCAGTTTCATAAACTGTTTATACTTCCGTTTATACTGTTTTACTTCCTATTTTTAAAAGGTGGGTCGTTTATAAACTCACCGGAAATTACTTTGAAAGATCACTTCACTTTTTTTAAATTCGGCTAAACACAAAACGCCCTGTGCTTTTTCCTGTAAGGACGCCATTGCACCAACTGGCCGTGAGAGCACTATACAGACACGCATCCTGTATAGTTTTATCTTACTTTTAAAACAACAGTTATATCAACTACAGCTTCGTTTCATTTTAAATCATTTGATGACGACTTAGTATGGACCGAAACTCTCTTGACGAGGATTGAAATAGAAAAGTAACTAATTATGTGTCTCGAAAATTGGTTCATCTACCATTACAATGTTGTGCACATAATGAGTACTCGACAATAGGTTTTGACGAAGGCGGATAGTTAATTTTCCAAAATTATGATAGACCAAACATTTCAATTACAATTATAGGAACTTATAAATAAGCTGTCCGTTTCTTAAAAGCTCTAAATATTTCTATATTAATTTACAAGGCAATCAGTTTATTGTAAAAAGAAAAGAAAAAAGTTTTTGGATGCTTTCCCCCCACCCAGTCACAAACAAATTAATTCTCGATTTACAGTTTTGCGATGGTAATAAATGAGCGAATTTTGAAAAAAAAAGGAGGAGGGAATATCATTTCGTGTTTTTAAAACGAGGAAATATGGTTTCCTTTATCATGTGTAAATCTGGAGGGCGCTTGGAGGGTGGGCGGTCTGGCTTGGAGTGGGGAGGTTGTTCGTAATACACTGTCTAGAAACGCACTGACGAAAGGACGGCAGAACACTAACTCACTCGCTTCCCCCACCACTAGAAGTGACAGGAATCTGTTTGCCCGATGAAGGTCAAGCGCCACTACATACCCAATTACCTCTAACTCCGTCGCGTCAGAGTCGGAAAAAACAAGAATTGGACAAAAGAGACAAAGATGAGAGCAATCTAACACAAGATTACTTGAAATAATGTGTAAAACCAGCAAGGCTCCCCGGGATTGACAACCCTGTACAGTAATAACTAAAGTTTCTATGTTAAAAAATCATCGATATTCTTTATTTCACAATGACTCTACTTTCTTTAGACAATAAATGTTTTAATTACATCTGGAAGTGCAAGTAGGCGTCTAGTTCCATTCAAAACACTTACCATTGGAATTTCATGAATGTGGCTCGTTGAGTCTAAACTATCTTGTCAAGAACTCTTTCTCTTAACTGTATTATCTAATATAGAAATTACGATATCGTCCAAGTAATATTCACGATACTTAATTAAATTTATAGTCTATATTTTAAAAATTCTTCAGCAGTAACTTAAAAAAATTCTTCATCAGTATTACAATTAAATTTATAGGCTATATTTAAAAAATTGTCACACAATGAGAAATGGGTAGAGTATAAGTTTTAAAAGCAGTTTTTGTGAGATGTGATACAAACAACTCAATAGCCATTAAAAGATGGATTGCATTTTCATTGATTCCACTTTATTAGGGACTGTAGGTAAACGCAAGGACTCTTATAATTTCACACGCGTGTCTGTAAAAGTCTTGGACTTTATATATATAAAAAAAACTCTTTCTATATGCCTAAGTCGTGTGATTCTAGCACAAGCTTGATCCTTTTATTTTTAAAAATACCTACTACCTCACTTTGTGTAGCTTTAATTCATCTTACTAGCTCACTTCCTTTAGCTTTAAATCACCCTACTATCTCGCTTCGTGTAGCATTAAATCATCCTACTAGCTCACTTCGTGTAGCTTTAAATCATCCTACTAGCTCACTTCGTGTAGCTTTAAATCATCCTACTACCTCGCTTCGTGTAGCTTTAAATCATCCTACTAGCTCACTTCGTGTAGCTTTAAATCATCCTACTAGCTCACTTCGTGTAGCTTTAAATCATCCTACTAGCTTACTTCGTGTAGATTTAAATCATCCTACTACCTCACTTCGTGTAACTTTAAATCATCCTACTAGCTCACTTCGTGTAGCTTTAAATCATCCTACTACTTCACTTCGTGTAGCTTTAAATCATCCTACTAGCTCACTTCGTGTAGCTTTAAATCATCCTACTAGCTCACTTCGTGTAGCTTTAAATCATCCTACTACTTCACTTCGTGTAGCATTAAATCATCCTACTAGCTCACTTCGTGTAGCTTTAAATCATCCTACTAGCTCACTTCGTGTAGCTTTAAATCATCCTACTAGCTCACTTCGTGTAGCTTTAAATCATCCTACTAGTTCACTTCGTGTAGCTTTAAATCATCCTACTAGCTCACTTCGTGTAGCTTTAAATCATCCTACTAGCTCACTTCGTGTAGCTTTAAATCATCCTACTAGCTCACTTCGTGTAGCTTTAAATCATCCTACTACTTCACTTCGTGTAGCTTTAATTCATCTTACTAGCTCACTTCGTGTAGCTTTAAATCATCCTACTAGCTCACTTCGTGTAGCTTTAAATCATCCTACTACTTCACTTCGTGTAGCTTTAAATCATCCTACTAACTCACTTCGTGTAGCTTTAAATCATCCTACTAGCTCACTTCGTGTAGCTTTAAATCATCCCACAAGCTCACTTCGTGTAGCTTTAAATCATCCTACTACCTCACTTCGTGTAGCTTTAAATCATCCTACTAGCTCACTTCGTGTAGCTTTAAATCATCCTACTAGCTCACTTCGTGTAGCTTTAAATCATCCTACTAGCTCACTTCGTGTAGCTTTAAATCATCCTACTAGCTCACTTCGTGTAGCTTTAAATCATCCTACTAGCTCACTTCGTGTAGCTTTAAATCATCCTACTAGCTCACTTCGTGTAGCTTTAAATCATCCTACTACTTCACTTCGTGTAGCTTTAAATCATCCTACTAGCTCACTTCGTGTAGCTTTAAATCATCCTACTAGCTCACTTCGTGTAGCTTTAAATCATCCTACTAGTTCACTTCGTGTAGCTTTAAATCATCCTACTAACTCACTTCGTGTAGCTTTAAATCACCCTACTACCTCACTTCGTGTAGCTATAAATCATCCCACAAGCTCACTTCGTGTAGCTTTAAATCATCCTACTACCTCACTTCGTGTAGCTTTAAATCATCCTACTAGCTCACTTCGTGTAGCTTTAAATCATCCTACTAGCTCACTTCGTGTAGCTTTAAATCATCCTACTAGCTCACTTCGTGTAGCTTTAAATCATCCTACTAGCTCACTTCGTGTAGCTTTAAATCATCCTACTAGCTCACTTCGTGTAGCTTTAAATCATCCTACTAGCTCACTTCGTGTAGCTTTAAATCATCCTACTACCTCACTTCGTGTAGCTTTAAATCATCCTACAAGCTCACTTCGTGTAGCATTAAATCATCCTACTAGCTCACTTCGCTTAGCTTTAAATCATCCTACTAGCTCACTTCGTGTAGCTTTAAATCATCCTACAAGCTCACTTCGTGTAGCTTTAAATCATCCTACTAGCTCACTTCGTGTAGCTTTAAATCATCCTACTAGCTCACTTCGTGTAGCTTTAAATCATCCTACTAGCTCACTTCGTGTAGCTTTAAATCATCCTACTAGCTCACTTCGTGTAGCTTTAAATCATCCTACTAGCTCACTTCGTGTAGCTTTAAATCATCCTACTAGCTCACTTCGTGTAGCTTTAAATCATCCTACAAGCTCACTTCGTGTAGCTTTAAATCATCCTACTAGCTCACTTCGTGTAGCTTTAAATCATCCTACTAGCTCACTTCGTGTAGCTTTAAATCATCCTACTAGCTCACTTCGTGTAGCTTTAAATCATCCTACTAGCTCACTTCGTGTGCTTTAAATCATCCTACTAGCTCACTTCGTGTAGCTTTAAATCATCCTACAAGCTCACTTCGTGTAGCTTTAAATCATCCTACTACCTCACTTCGTGTAGCTTTAAATCATCCTACTAGCTCACTTCGTGTAGCTTTAAATCATCCTACTAGCTCACTTCGTGTATCTTTAAATCATCCTACTAGCTCACTTCGTGTAGCTTTAAATCATCCTACTACCTCACTTCGTGTAGCTTTAAATCATCCTACTAGCTCACTTCGTGTAGCTTTAAATCATCCTACTAGCTCACTTCGTGTAGCTTTAAATCATCCTACTAGCTCACTTCGTGTAGCTTTAAATCATCCTACTAGCTCATTTCGTGTAGCTTTAAATCATCCTACTAGCTCACTTCGTGTAGCTTTAAATCATCCTACTAGCTCACTTCGTGTAGCTTTAAATCATCCTACTAGCTCACTTCGTGTAGCTTTAAATCATCCTACTAGCTCACTTAAAGTAGCTTTGAAAACTACAACCAATTATTAAAAACCATCAATGGGGTGGGGGGGGAGGTCAGTAATGAAAATGATATAACTGTTCATCTTAGATTAAAATGACTAGACATGTCTCTCAAGACTTAGTTGCAACATGTATTATAAATATATAAAACACATTTAAAGGATATGATTGAATGTTGGGGTTGGGGCTGGGTTAGTACCATGGGCGTCTCGCCGGGGGGACCCCCCCCCAATATTTGAGATGTAAAAATATTTTTGTTTAAACGAATGATTTACTTAAAACCTTCAAAGGTAAACATCGGGCTTTGTCTTTAATAGGGTTTTTAACATTACATTTCTGTTACAAAATGATGTTTTGAGAAGTTTAATTTTAAAAAATTTCCATACCCCCCAGACCCCCGGCATATGTCCCCCCCAATAATGAACTGGTGATGACGCCCATGGTTAGTATCATGAAGAAACATCAAGGTTGTTTGTGGAAAGTTTGTGCAATGTTTTTGCACAGTTTATTTTAATTACTTTACACTTATTTCAGAAGACAACTCTTCCTAGTTACCCTAAAAGCAAGTCCCAAGTCGGAGGATTCGCTGGAGGACATTCACCCCGACAAGTGTGACATGGCGAAACGTGCATTCAGCAATTATTTAATCTCATTAAGTTTCATATTTTATAGCTGACTCTTGGAATTATTTACAATTCTGACAGGTCAATACTCCTTGTGCGAAGGTCAGTTCTCGTGTTTTAAATTAATTTTATCAATGCTAATAATCATTACAATTTGCTAATTGCTCTCCGAATAATTTGTAGTAACAGCATGAGAGATGTAGTCAAGACCATTATGGGAAAGTAGTGTCCTGAAATGTCGACCCCGTTTTTGGTACTTTGTAGGCGTCAAAAATTCAATCAAAATTAAATTTATTACTTTTTTTTCAATATTTGTAATTATGTGTTCTTTAACTTAATTATTGTAACAAGGAAAAAAAGAAAAAGAAAAATCAATTTGTATATTTCAAAATGTGCAATTTAAAATTTCAATTTTTGTTTTCAAGGATAACGTTTTGCAAGTAGGTGTTATAAAGTTCCATAATATCATTGATTGAACGATTTTATACTTAAATATAAAAACATACAATAAGTTTCATCTGATGTCACTAAAATTAAGAGTTAAGGCTCGGCTCCACTTTCGCCATATTGGATTCATCTCTCATAAGAATAATGCTACACTTGAGCAGTTGTACTGATGTCAATTTTCATCTCAGAATTACTGTTAAAAGATCATTTTAAAGGTCACGTGAACGCGGATGTTTCCCTTTTTTAAAAAAAAATTGTGATATAATCATTAGTGGTTGAACAAATGGACGGGACAGTTGTAAATCGATTTTCTATTTCGCTATTTTTTTTGTGAGTCAATGAATAATATTTTCGAAAAAATTAAAAAAGGAAAACACTCGGTGATTTGTTATCTATTACAATAAATAATGCCGAAGTGTCTAACTTATATAGTAGGGCAGATACAACGGATTAAACGGGAAAAAAACGCAAATAAAGTGGCCGGAGCAACACTGCCAAGTGTTGTACATCTCTATATGTAAAATAACCCTATTAGCAAACATTTTATTCAAATTGAACGTTTAGGCCGTACCAACACATATCTACGATGTGATTGCGAAGATATTTGTATAATTACGAGATACCGCAGGGCCGAGTCACCGACTAGAGCGTAGGGAGTGGAGGTTTCATCAAATATGTACAACTTCAAGGCCGTCAGAACCTAGCCACTGACACCAATGACTACATAAATACTATAAGACACGACATAGGATAGGGAAATAGTCTACGCTTTACGGGTGCTGTTCGTCACAAGTTTGACACACAGCTATCAGAAAGCGCTAGCAGCACCTTCTCACTTACTTCCGTCAGCATAGTCAGTGTTGTCAGTTCGTGCGCTGAGATAAGCGTTTCTCGACCTTTCCTCGCATCTCTGGTCCCATATGTGGCATCAGTGCGTTTTCTCTTACCCGCCTGAAACATTGTTTGACCGTAGAGCCACCTAGCGCCAGTCACATCAACTTCAGATTCTCTAGCAGAGCGACCTAGCGGGTATTGGTCAACTCAAGAATAAGCGTAGAATATTTAACATGGCCATGTCGTGTCTTATAGTATTTATGTAGTCATTGCTGACACGGACGAAGAAAATGAAGACTTTTTAATATAAGCGGTCAATTAACCCAAAGGAGTAAGTAGGGTGTCAGAAAGTATCGGTGGGTATAAATGGACAGGTTTCATCTGAGCTGTGGAGTTTGGGTGCGCAGTGGGTCTAGACGTCAGTAAGGTGGCGGGGGAAGCGGACGCCTCAGTCTGTGTCGGGTGTTGATTCAAACCAATATTGATTCAATACAATTTCATAACAAATGTTAATACACGTATGAGTATTTACATTAAAATTGGATACATAGAAGTATAACCTACCTTGAATAACTAATGTATTTAAATAGTACGTAAACATGTAAATAATAAGTATGTGATTATGCAAATAGTAGCTGTGTAAACAGCTTTCTACTGGCGACTTTTACAAACGGAATAGTGTCGTGTTTGGTATCAATTTGCTTATATTTTCCTAAACATTTTAACTATGCTGAAAAAAATTAAAAATTGTGTCTCCCATAAAAAAGTTAAACAGTGCAGTGTTAACGCTAGTAGGTGACTCATCCCGGAAACAGCTGGGTGAGGAAGGGAGCGACGGGGGGACGGTCGCAGGTAGTCAAGGGTTCAGACGCCAAGTTAGTGTATACAGACTATAACAACGATGTCTGCAAGACCGCTGGATCGTGGACAGTAGTCGGCGCCGACTGTTTCCCCTACAATGCCTCTGTCGCCACGCGGCCTCGAACTACAAACTTGTACCTCCCCTCCACGCGCAGCTCACAGCTCAGATGAAACCTGTCCATTTATAGTAGACTGATGTTTAAAATTATTGTGATAAAAAATTGAGGTGTCAAATTAAACAGCGTTACCTGCAGATCTGCCGAAAATTATTCATTTTTCTTGGAAATTTTGTTGTAATAAATTTATCATTTAAATAACATGTTTCACGTTAAAAATTATTTTAAATGGCCGTTTTAAATTTTCTTTAGGTTAACTTATATTAGGTTGCACACATCACGTTAGTCACAAAAGATCCGATTTGGGTCTCAGTGACAAGATACTAAATCGCTTCGGACTCCAAAAACACTAACTAACACATCAAGTTGTGATGTGATGATTGGTTACATCTCGCAAAATTAAACGGTTTCAATCCTCAAATACATTTTGTTTTGATTGAGAATTTATAACAGCTGTTTTAAATTTTGTTTAGGTTAGCTTATATAGTGCTTACTTTAGGTTGTGAAGATAACGATGTGATTTGATTGATTGCTTACATCTCGTTAAACTATACTGTTTAAATTCACAAATACATTTTCTTTAAGAATTTATATCAGCTGTTTTAAATTATTTTTAGGTTAACTTATATAGTGCTCACTTTAGGTTTTACGGATTACGTTGTGCGGATCAAGTTATGTTGATTGACTCCTTACATCTAGCAAAATTAAACTGTTTAAATACGTTTTATTTTGTTGTTATTGTATTTGAGAATTTATAACAGCTGTTTTAAATCGTTTATATGGCTTATTGTTAGGCTTCCCAAGCCAAAGGGACGAATGGTTTGGAATGGAGAAATAACATTTTTTGTTTTATTAACATACCAATAAGTAGAATGTAAATAAATTTAATGTAAAACATAATAAAAAGTTGTCTGAAAAATGTTTTTATCTTTATGGGAATTTCAAGGTTTAAACATATTTTTTCCCAGGGACTACCCCCCCCCCCACCGGTCAATCCGCTCTCCCGTGTCCCGGTTTGGCTGGGATAAATTATGGGAAGCCTACTTATTGAGTGGTAGCTTAATTCTAAATGTCGGCAGCTTGAAGACAGCGTGAAAACCGCCCAATGACAGACACAAATTTAGTTATAAAAAAACTGTTAAAATTCTTAACTGGAAACGACTAGTTGTGATTTATTTCTATATAAAAGTCAATCAATGTATGAGAAGAAAGCATATTTTTAACTAAATGGAAGAACAATACACTGTCTGGAGGTCTCAACAAGTCGTCCAAGGCTTACTTCGCTTGTATCATAAATTCGACTTAATTGTAAATCAATTTTATTGAAATATAGTTTTTCTTATTTAACCAAGATATTTCATTTACTTGAGATTTTGCACACTGGTTTGTGTTTTTATCTAAATTAACGAAATCGGGAAAAAAAGACGATTTTGGGAAATTTCTTCTTTATATTATATGGGGTCGTATTTTTCTTGTTATTACTGTTGAGAGAGATAACGACCAGTAAGTTTTGTTTGGAGTCTTAGGGACTACATTTTAGCCAAATTTAATCAACATAATTAGAACCGATCTTGACTTAATCAGAAAAATGCTTGGAGGCATTTTAGTGAAAGTTAATCTCAATTGGTAGTGCAAATTCAGAGTTATAGGGAAAAAAAGGAAAGGGAAAAACATGCTCAAGATATGGTATAAAACATTCTCAAGATATGGTAAAAACATGATCAAGATATGTTAAATACTAGCTGAAGATATGGTAAAAACATTCTTAAGATATGGTAAAAATATGCTCAAGATATGTTTAAAATGCTTAAGATATGGTAAAAACACGCTCAAGATATGGTAAAAACTATCTGAAGATATGGTAAAAATATTCTCAGGATATGGTAAAAACATTCTTAAGATATGGTAAAAACATGCTCAAGATATGGTAAAAACTTGATCAAGATATGTTAAATACTAGCTGAAGATATGGTAAAAACATGCTCAAGATATGGTAAAAACATGCTCAAGATATGGTAAAAACATGCTCAAGATATGGTAAAAACTAGCTGAAGATATGGTAAAAACATTCTCAGGATATGGTAAAAACATTCTTAAGGTATGGTAAAAATATGCTCAAGATATGTTAAAAAATGCTTAAGATATTGTAAAAAAATGCTCAAGATATGGTAAAAACATGCTCAAGATAAGTTTAAAAACATGCTCAAGATAAGTTAAAAAGATGCTCAAGATATGTAAAAACATTCTCAAGATAAGGTAAAAACATTCTTAAGATATGGTAAAACATGCTCAAGATAAGTTAAAAACATTCTCAAGATATTGTAAAAACATGCTTAAGATAAGTTAAAAACATTCTCAAGATATGGCAAAAACATGCTCAAGATATAGTAAAACATGCTCAAGATATGCTAAAAACATTCTCAAGATATGGTAAAAACAATGCTCAAGATATGGTAAAAACATTCTCAAGATATGGTAAAAACAATGCTCAAGATATAGTAAAACATGCTCAAGATATGGCAAAAACATGCTCAAGATATAGTAAAACATGCTCAAGATATGGTAAAAACATTCTCAAGATATGGTAAAAACATTCTCAAGATATGGTAAAAACATGCTCAAGATATAGTAAAACATGCTCAAGATATGGCAAAAACATGCTCAAGATACAGTAAAACATGCTCAAGATATGGTAAAAACGTTCTCAAGATATGGTAAAAACAATGCTCAAGATATGGTAAAAACTAGCTCAAGATATGGTAAAAACAATGCTCAAGATATGGTAAAAACATTCTCAAGATATGGTAAAAACAATGCTCAAGATATAGTAAAACATGCTCAAGATATGGCAAAAACATGCTCAAGATATAGTAAAACATGCTCAAGATATGGTAACAACATGCTCAAGATATAGTAAAACATGCTCAAGATATGGCAAAAACATGCTCAAGATATAGTAAAACATGCTCAAGATATGGTAAAAACATGCTCAAGATATGGTAAAAACAATGCTCAAGATATGGTAAAAACATGCTCTAGATACGGTAAAAACATGCTCAAGATACGGTAAAAACATTCTCAAGATATGGTAAAAACTAGCTCAAGATATGGTAAAAACAATGCTCAAGATATGGTAAAAACATTCTCAAGATATGGTAAAAACAATGCTCAAGATATAGTAAAACATGCTCAAGATATGGCAAAAACATGCTCAAGATATAGTAAAACATGCTCAAGATATGGTAAAAACATTCTCAAGATATGGTAAAAACATTCTCAAGATATGGTAAAAACATGCTCAAGATATAGTAAAACATGCTCAAGATATAGTAAAACATGCTCAAGATATGGTAAAAACATTCTCAAGATATGGTAAAAACAATGCTCAAAATATGTTAAAACATGCTCAAGATACGGTAAAAACAAGTTCAAGACATGCTAAAAACATGCTTAATACCGATCTCACCAAAAGTAGTCAAATTCGTAGATGTAGTCGAAACACGAGAAACGGACGTTCTAATACTACGTATATGTCGGAAAGTCAAAACTAGTTTGTTCCATGCTCAGACACGGGTCAACTCAATTTATCCGTTCTACTCAATGACTTAGGTAAATTTAATTGCTATCATTAAAAGAATGCTCATTAAGGTACATTATACTAATTAATCTGTCTCTATTCACGGAAACAAAGGGTTGGGTGAATGACTTTGTCTATCTGTCAGTCCTACCTTCAGATCAGCACTTCCAAAATACTCGGCTTGTTAAATCAACTATCAAGTACATATTCGACAGGGATTTTGAGTTAACATTAAACTGACCTGATTGTTTAGTCTTTATTCGAGGCTGTTTTATTATTTTTTTTATCGGAAGGGTCAAAGTTCAAAAACAGGGTATTTCTGAAATGACTATGAATATATTAAAGCTAAGGGCACATCTATAACCACGTAAAAGACCATTATATATGAAAGTCCTATCCATATAATTGTTTGTCTGTTTTCCAGAAAAACACGATTTAAAAACGTAGAGGTGGTAGGGACTAAATGATTTTCAAATTCAAAAAGAACTCAAAATCTAGTGAGAAATTATCGGATTTGTAAACAAAATAGAAATTTAGGAGGAAAACTTGTTTAAATTTTGTTTTATTACGTAAAACTTGAAATTAATTGTACTTCGCTGTATATTTATTTGAAATTAGAAATATTTTTGGTTACTTTAAACATCGCTAGGCTTCCCATAACCCTAGGTTTGACCGGGACAGTCCCGGTTTTCAACTGTTGTCCCGGTGTCCCGGCCGGTTTTGTCTATGTACCGGTTAGTGGCAATCAGCGGCCGAAAAATGTATAAAAAATTAAAAACAAGTCGAACAAAACTATCCACTCAACGTCACAATACAGAGTTTTAGAATATATATATTTAGACATCGGGACCTGTAAAAAGAATATTTTCATTAATGAAGAATGCTTGGGGAGACGATAGGGGTTGAATGAAAAAATCAACTGGAAGCGCTTTGTTGACATGCAAAGTAAATTTTGATATCTCTTGCTCACATTTTTATGAAAAAATTAAAGATAAAAAAAAGAAGTACATTCAAACCAAAAGTATGATTGGTTTGGAATGAAGAAATAACATTGTTTTATTAACATAATAATAAGTAAAATGTAAATAAATTTAATGTAAAACATAATAAAAAAGTTGTCTGAAAAACAAATGTGGACCCCCCCCCCGTCAATCCGCTGTCCCGGTTTGGCTCGGATAAATTATGGAAAATATAGGTATACCATTTATTTTCTAAATTCTTTTTTTTTTAATTTCCCCCTTCAAACTACGGTAAAATGACAATTAACTGACGTAAACAATATTATCTACGTAAAAGCTGAATGTATATAGTTTTTAGTAGTAATATTAGTTTGTTATTCAATGTGTATAGAAGCTCAAAAAAAGCGTAATTGCAGAATCTCTTAAGGCTCTACGGGAATATGAAATAACCGAATTGACACCAACGCAACATTAGGGCACCGGAGATTTGTGAATTACTAGCACCTATACGCGGCAGACGTTGCACAAAATAATCCTAGTTTCATTTCCAAGAGACGGGAAACTCTAAGTAGACATTACTACTACGCATGCGTGTAATCAACTATCTCGACTCAGATCCTAGACATAAAGGTACAGTCATTTTTATAAAAGTCTTTTAACCGGCTTAGCGCAAAATTAATAATTTTTCCTTATTTAAAAACTGTAAACTAATAATATAACTATATCTAATAGAAGTTATATACAAACTATCGATTAAGATATGGAAAGTTTTCCATTTAAAATATTTTCAAATGTTAGTAACCCCCCCCCCTCCTCTGTCTCCCAACAATCCGAAATGTAAAATATCAATTTTGAACTCTAAACGAGTGATGCTTTAAATAAATACAAATACAAAATTTTGAACAAAAAAAATCGAAAGTTAAGTTCACTTTTAAAAATGAAGCGTATAAATTTCTTACTTTTTTCTTGGAAAATATAGTTTTATATATCTGCTGTTTTACTTTAGAATGATGTTTTTTAGACGCGCAATAGCGCATCCTCGCACACGGTCAACTTAACGTTAAACAGAGTATAGTACCTGGAATTACCTTTCGTTTCATTGCTTTTATATTAGAAAAAATTTAATTTAACTTAATTTATTGTTGTTTTGTATTGTCAAATTATGCCAAAATATTGTTGTAAACAAATAATAAATAAATGTTCTTTTTAAAAAATAATTTTAGTTCAAATTTGGCTCCTATGTTAGGTTTTAATAATATTTACTGAATAAAACGAATTATAATTCAAAAAATAAGTTTCAAAATGGCGATTGTTTGCTTTTTAAAAGTTTATTTCTAAAAATGTAAACACAGTTCCTTCATACTGCTTTGCGAAGCGCAGAACTACTAGATGGAGATCATAAAAAACCGACCCATAAATATTTTATTTTTTTAAATTCGCGACCTATGACGTAAGGTCTCTGTTATCAACAATCGACGGAAGTGAAGTCGTGACCATAAAACAGCTGTTGCTCTATAATTATCCTTCCTCTTCAAGAGACATGAATTGAAAGATAAGATTTTTAATTCAGGGCAGACTATGCCCAGCAGGTGTACTATACCTATCAGGGTGCTCGAAGGTAAAATTGGGTTTTGAGAGTCCATCAAATAAGAAGCGATCATGTCACCAATACATATTGATGTACAATTAAGAAAAAAAAGTCAGATACTCTATCTGATTAGACTAAAAAAAGTATACGGTAACACAGGTATGTTTCGATCGCACAAAGATCATCTTCAGCTATACAAAAATAAAATCATTTTCTGAATAGACAATTATAATTCAAGTTTTTGTCTTGAATGTTTATTAAAAAAGAAATATAAGAAATCAATTCAACTTATATAAATATTATTTACTTTATTTGTCTTCCACACAAGAAGAAGAATTGAAAGTGTAATTGGTAATTCCTCAGAAGATATTTATATTAACCTTGTTTTTCCCAGGCGAAAGATTATGCAATAACTGAATGTTTAAATGTTGAATGGGAAATTTAATTGTTTAATAATTTCAGTTGATTATATCTTGTCATAACATCTAATTGAAAGTATCATCATAACCTTAGAGTGAAAAATTTCATAGGTCCCAGTTAATTTCGAATTTTCAAGGCCTTAAAGCTTGCTTCGCTTGTCCATAGCGTAAATCGTAATTGATTAAAATCGATTTTTTGTCTTTTGATGACTTTTTTTTTTTTTTTTTTTTTTTTTTTTTTTTTTTTTTTTTCTTCTTCTTTCTCGGGTGGGTTTACAAATTTTCAATTTCACCTAAATTTCAACAAAATCTGTAGAACCGATAATGAAAAAATTACCCGTTATCAATTGGTCAGATACCAGATTTTTTTATTTTCTACCAATAGCTCATGAACCGGCATTTTTTTCGAGAGTTGGCAATCAATACGTTTTATTTACGTCAATAGAAGCTACAAAATTTGAACAAAATCGTTAGAAACGATTATGAGAAAATAGTAGTTTAGTGTTTATTTTTATATAGTGGCTAACCCTAAATTTTGAGCTCTCAATAAAATTAGGAAAAAAATCTGAAATATTGCCCACAAACGAAGTTTGATTAATATCGGTTTGGACCGTGGATCACTGTATAGAGACAGCAAACGGCCATCATTAAAAAAACAAAAAAATAAACTTATAAATTTTTCTATTCGTCACAAAACTTTATACTATGAAAAAGCAAACCAACGTAAGTAGCGGGCTAGACACACACCTTTACCACTCGAGCCACACCACTCTTGATGAAGCGTAACAACCCCTACTTGACCTATTTCTCCAAACAGAGGGTATCTGGGTCAGTCACATAAAAGATCGACAGATGGTAGGTATATGTTCGCCATTACTAAAGTTACACCAAGCTGCATTCAACGTCTATCTAGGATTCCTCTTATTTTAAAAGCCATTTCTATACTTATTTTTTCGCATATACGTACTATAGAGTTATCTGATGTGTCAAAAAATTTATTTTCTTTTTTGCGGATAATCCGTGTCTGAACCACAAAAAAGTGTATTTTGGAATAATTATCTACTGCTTGCTGTACAATGCGCTGCAGTCCAAACGATTAAACGTTACCTAGCCGATTTTAAAGAAATCATAAAAGTTATATTTTTTTATCAGTTCGCCTCAAATTTCATAACAAATTTGATCAAAATCGGTCCACCCGTTTTGACTTTAAAAACTCCACAAAGGGCGGACTATATTTATTTCTCACTCAGGTAACCTAGTCAGATATTCCCGCTGAAAAACACA
Organism: Aphrophora alni; assembly: GCA_963513935.1. NCBI lineage: Eukaryota > Metazoa > Arthropoda > Insecta > Hemiptera > Aphrophoridae > Aphrophora > Aphrophora alni. The sequence continues at coordinate 28,757,744 of OY740778.1, forward strand.
AAATTGAATTTTAGAAACTTCAAATTAAATTCTCTCCATTACGTAGCTTACTCCTAGTGACTAGAGGTTTGGCAATCCCCATGGAACCTTGCTAGTTCTGTAGTCTTGGGTTAGATCTCTCTCAGGTCTCTCTGATAAACCCTTCCTCACGTTATTCAAGGGTTTAGAAGTCTTTCTTTTACGGCATTTTCTTTATTTAAAAAAAGACGATGATAACAAAGAAAAATATAAACAGAATGTTTTTAAACTACTGTAAGTTACAAAATTTCAGGATATGGTTCCTTGGGTCAAAGCAAAAAAAAAAATCTTATGAACATATTTATGTCCTAATGCTTAGTTTTCCGTCTGTCTGCTATTATTTTATTATTATTTTTTTTATAAAAACATTATATTTATGTAAATAAATTAGATATCGAACGCCAAATTTGTTGTATCTTTTATCAATGTACACAAAACCATTAACTTTACAAACAGTTTTAAACGGCCGCCATTTTGAAAACACAAAACAAAGTCCTGGTTTTTGGTTCATTGATAAAAAATAAGTACAACAAATTTGGACTACGTATCTAATTTGTATCCAAAATATGCTTTTTGTAAAAAGGGGGAGGGGAGAGAGAGAGAGAGAGAGAGAGAGAGAGAGAGAGAGAGAGAGAGAGAGAGAGAGAGAGAGAGAGAGAGAGAGAGAGAGAGAGAGAGAGAGAGAGAGAGAGAGAGAGAGAGAGAGAGAGAGAGAGAGAGAGAGAGAGAGAGAGAGAGAGAGAGAGAGAGAGAGAGAGAGGGAGAGAGAGAGGAGGAGGAGGAGGAAAAAAACTTAGGACACATGTTCGTAGGAACTTTTTACTTATTTTGACCCAAGGAAAAATATCCTGAAGTTTTGGAACGTACCGGTAGTTTAGAAATACCCTGAATATATTGTGTAACAAAGTAAACAATGTCCAAAGTGTACAAACAATGCACCAATTTAACCACACTCGTACTAAAATCAAATACGAACCAAGACAAATTTAGGCGGTAGCTGCAATAACTTCAAAATTTCCGATTTTGTTCAAAATCGACTCCAACGATTATGATGAAATTTAGCTATAAGATCTAAGAATCTAATAAAACGTACGGAACGCTATCTCCCCAAAAATGCCGGTTTTGAGAGATAATGTTCAAAAAGTGTTAATGAATTAGGGACGCCGTCATAATGTACAGAATATCTTCAAATCCGAACTAGTTAATTTGATGCAAATATGAGGATTTACTTTATATTAGTGAATAATTTGGTAAATACAGACACACTGATCATACTGCTCAAATACTTCAACATTTTGTTTCTTTTTCTTTTCCATATTAGAGAGAAAGTTGGTCGAAAAATCGATTTCATAGTTTTAAGCGGAAAATATCAGTGATATCGCTCTACATATCAAACTTAGTACGAGGACCAATATGGTTGAAGACTAAAACTCAAAATTCCATGAGTTCTAACGGTTTATGTAGCTTTTAGATTCAAACAAAATTTATTACCTCCCCAAAATACCAGTTTGCGAGTTACCGGTAAAAACAAAACACAAATATCCACTGAGCTAAAAGACACAATTTACACACTACCAACTATACTGATTTCGTTAAAAAAAACCGTATACAAAATCACAAATATTACGGTTCGCAGAAAACTGAGGGAGGGGGGGGTGGACGAAACATGAACACAGACCCCCTCTCATTATAAACTGGATTCAACCAAGTTACGTTTAGGGCGAATTATGACAAATAGGTTTATGAATGGCTGTGTGAGAAAGTTTGTGCGTTGATTTCGCACAGTTCAATTTAATCTGTACTGCACCAGTCTTTTAATGAAATATTTCTCTCAACAATTATCACTAAACTATGACGAGTTGGTAGGAGGAAGAAGGGTTTTCCCCAGACAGTAGGAGGGAAAGGAGGGGTGGGGTGGGGTGGGGGTAACCATGACAACTATAACAGCTCCATGGTGGCGCGGCGCGGCGTGGCATGGACCGTCTGACGATCAGACACTATAGTCTGTCTTATAGAAGAACGTCATGTAATGTTCTTATTACAAAGTATAATAAAATCGTCAATGGAATTGACACTATGGTTTACAAGGATGAATTTACGCATAGGCGAAGTAAGCAGAATACGTTAAATTTTCAGAACGATATAATTATTAGGTTTAATTAACTCATGGTAATTTTTATCGCTGTCTCTTAGTAATTCATTATATATTTACAAATTATCCGTTTTGAGCTACCAGTAGCTTAGAGGTTTAGAGAACCCCCCCTCATAACAAATTGAAAAAAGTCAATAGTGATTTGAATTGTTATTAACAGTGATACCAATAATACAGAGTGTTCCAAAAGTACGGGGCCCCTTCCGTAATTTTAGAACGAATTGAAATAAGAAAACGAAATTTTGGGAATGTCGGTGAATAAATAGGACCTGCTTTTATAAAGTTAGAACCCCCCAAAGAGCAGGTTCCCAAAGTTTTATTTTCCTATTCCAATCCCTTCAAAAATTACGGAAGAGCTCCCAAACTTTTAGAACACCCGGCATGTTGTCAACAAGTGATTATGATTCCGTGCTAAAAAAAGACAGCTGTGTAGTGAAATGATATGTCTCAAGTTGGACGTTGAAGTTTAATAGAAAACTTTTATTTGCATAAATTGTAAATGGCGATATGCGTTACTTCAGGAGTGAAAAAATCCACATTCTAGTTTCTTCACTACAACGTGAATCTTTTAGAATTTATTGACATCATAAAATAAATTCACAATAAACCCAAGAAGGTTTAACCTAATTTAAAACGATAACACTGTAAGAACCATTAATTATAATACAAAACAATACTAGAACTGAAACTAGCCAATAGCGAAAAGTACGAGAATTACTTCTCAGTTCAAGGACCGATCCCCTGATCACGGTTATACTGGAACCGACTATCGACAAAGTAAAATCACTTTTTTTACAAATCAACATTTTACCTTCTAAAAATCGTCCTCTCTCAATAATCTAATAAATAATTAAAGTTACTGTATTTCATACCTTGCAAAGAATTTTTTTTTTTTTTTAAACGACAACGGTTGTCGCAGCAAAAGATAAAAATTACGTTATATTTTTTGTGTCACAAGTCCACATTTCTGTCATACTACTCCAAACGCGGTTGTCGCAGCAAAAGATAAAAATTACGTCATATTTGTCTGTGTCACAAGTCCACATTTCTGTCAAACTACTCCAAACGGTTGTCGCAGCAAAAGATAAAAATTACGTTATATTTGTTTGTGTCACAAGTCCACATTTCTGTCAAACTACTCCAAACGGTTGTCGCAGCAAAAGATAAAAATTACGTCATATTTGTCTGTTTGTCACAAGTCCACATTTCTGTCAAACTACTCCAAACGGTTGTCGCAGCAAAAGATAAAAATTACGTTATATTTGTTTGTGTCACAAGTCCACATTTCTGTCAAACTACTCCAAACGGTTGTCGCAGCAAAAGATAAAAATTACGTCATATTTGTCAGTTTGCCACAAGTCCACATTTCTGTCAAACTACTCCAAACGGTTGTTGCAGCAAAAGATAAAAATTACGTCATATTTGTTTGGGTCACAAGTCCACATTTCTGTCAAACTACTCCAAACTGTTGTCGCAGCAAAAGATAAAAATTACGTCATATTTGTTTGGGAATTTGGGTCACAAGTCCACATTTCTGTCAAACTACTCCAAACTGTTGTCGCAGCAAAAGATAAAAATTACGTCATATTTGTTTGTGTCACAAGTCCACATTTCTGTCAAACTACTCCAAACGGTTGTCGCAGCAAAAGATAAAAATTACGTCATATTTTTTGTGTCACAAGTCCACATTTCTGTCAAACTACTCCAAACGGTTGTCGCAGCAAAAGATAAAAATTACGTCATATTTTTTGTGTCACAAGTCCACATTTCTGTCAAACTACTCCAAACGGTTGTCGCAGCAAAAGATAAAAATTACGTCATATTTTTTGTGTCACAAGTCCACATTTCTGTCAAACTACTCCAAACTGTTGTCGCAACAAAAGATAAAAATTACGTCACATTTGTTTGGGTCACAAGTCCACATTTCTGTCAAACGGTTGTCGCAGCAAAAGATAAAAATTACGTCATATTTTTTGTGTCACAAGTCCACATTTCTGTCAAACTACTCCAAACTGTTGTCGCAGCAAAAGATAAAAATTACGTCTTATTTGTTTGGGTCACAAGTCCACATTTCTGTCAAACTACTCCAAACTGTTGTCGCAGCAAAAGATAAAAATTACGTCATATTTGTTTGGGTCACAAGTCCACATTTCTGTCAAACTACTCCAAACTGTTGTCGCAGCAAAAGATAAAAATTACGTCATATTTGTTTGGGTCACAAGTCCACATTTCTGTCAAACTACTCCAAACGGTTGTCGCAGCAAAAGATAAAAATTACGTCATATTTGTTTGTGTCACAAGTCCACATTTCTGTCAAACTACTCCAAACGGTTGTCGCAGCAAAAGATAAAAATCACAAGTCCACATTTCTGTCAAACTACTCCAAACGGTTGTCGCAGCAAAAGATAAAAATCACAAGTCCACATTTCTGTCAAACTACTCCAAACGGTTGTCGCAGCAAAAGATAAAAATTACGTCATATTTGTTTGTGTCACAAAACCACATTTCTGTCAAACTACTCCAAACGGTTGTCGCAGCAAAAGATAAAAATTACGTCATATTTGTTTGTGTCACAAGTCCATATTTCTGTCAAACTACTCCAAACTGTTGTCGCAGCAAAAGATAAAAATTACGTCATATTTGTTTGGGTCACAAGTCCACATTTCTGTCAAACTACTCCAAACTGTTGTCGCAGCAAAAGATAAAAATTACGTCATATTTGTTTGGGTCACAAGTCCACATTTCTGTCAAACTACTCCAAACGGTTGTCGCAGCAAAAGATAAAAATCACAAGTCCACATTTCTGTCAAACTACTCCAAACGGTTGTCGCAGCAAAAGATAAAAATTACGTCATATTTGTTTGTGTCACAAGTCCACATTTCTGTCAAACTACTCCAAACGGTTGTCGCAGCAAAAGATAAAAATCACAAGTCCACATTTCTGTCAAACTACTCCAAACGGTTGTCGCAGCAAAAGATAAAAATCACAAGTCCACATTTCTGTCAAACTACTCCAAACGGTTGTCGCAGCAAAAGATAAAAATTACGTCATATTTGTTTGTGTCACAAAACCACATTTATGTCAAACTACTCCAAACGGTTGTCGCAGCAAAAGATAAAAATTACGTCATATTTGTTTGTGTCACAAGTCCATATTTCTGTCAAACTACTCCAAACGGTTGTCGCAGCAAAAGATAAAAATTACGTCATATTTGTTTGGGTCACAAGTCCACATTTCTGTCAAACTACTCCAAACGGTTGTCGCAGCAAAAGATAAAAATTACGTCACATTTGTTTGTGTCACAAGTCCACATTTCTGTCAAACTACTCCAAACGCGGTTGTAGCAGCAAAAGATAAAAATTACGTCATATTTGTCTGTGTCACAAGTCCACATTTCTGTCAAACTACTCCAAACGGTTGTCCCAGCAAAAGATAAAAATTACGTCATATTTGTTTGTGTCACAAGTCCACATTTCTGTCAAACTACTCCAAACGGTTGTCGCAGCAAAAGATAAAAATTACGTCATATTTGTTTGTATCACAAGTCCACATTTCTGTCAAACTACTCCAAACACGGTTGTCGCAGCAAAAGATAAAAATTACGTCATATTTGTTTGTATCACAAGTCCACATTTCTGTCAAACTACTCCAAACACGATTGTCGCAGCAAAAGATAAAAATTACGTCATATTTTTTGTGTCACAAGTCCACATTTCTGTCAAACTACTCCAAACGGTTGTCGCAGCAAAAGATAAAAATCACAAGTCCACATTTCTGTCAAACTACTCCAAACGGTTGTCGCAGCAAAAGATAAAAATTACGTCATATTTGTTTGTGTCACAAGTCCACATTTCTGTCAAACTACTCCAAACGGTTGTCGCAGCAAAAGATAAAAATCACAAGTCCACATTTCTGTCAAACTACTCCAAACGGTTGTCGCAGCAAAAGATAAAAATCACAAGTCCACATTTCTGTCAAACTACTCCAAACGGTTGTCGCAGCAAAAGATAAAAATTACGTCATATTTGTTTGTGTCACAAAACCACATTTCTGTCAAACTACTCCAAACGGTTGTCGCAGCAAAAGATAAAAATTACGTCATATTTGTTTGTGTCACAAGTCCATATTTCTGTCAAACTACTCCAAACGGTTGTCGCAGCAAAAGATAAAAATTACGTCATATTTGTTTGGGTCACAAGTCCACATTTCTGTCAAACTACTCCAAACGGTTGTCGCAGCAAAAGATAAAAATTACGTCATATTTGTTTGTATCACAAGTCCACATTTCTGTCAAACTACTCCAAACACGGTTGTCGCAGCAAAAGATAAAAATTACGTCATATTTGTTTGTATCACAAGTCCACATTTCTGTCAAACTACTCCAAACACGATTGTCGCAGCAAAAGATAAAAATTACGTCATATTTGTTTGTGTCACAAGTCCACATTTCTGTCAAACTACTCCAAACGGTTGTCGCAGCAAAAGATAAAAATCACAAGTCCACATTTCTGTCAAACTACTCCAAACGGTTGTCGCAGCAAAAGATAAAAATTACGTCATATTTGTTTGTGTCACAAGTCCACATTTCTGTCAAACTACTCCAAACGGTTGTCGCAGCAAAAGATAAAAATCACAAGTCCACATTTCTGTCAAACTACTCCAAACGGTTGTCGCAGCAAAAGATAAAAATCACAAGTCCACATTTCTGTCAAACTACTCCAAACGGTTGTCGCAGCAAAAGATAAAAATTACGTCATATTTGTTTGTGTCACAAAACCACATTTCTGTCAAACTACTCCAAACGGTTGTCGCAGCAAAAGATAAAAATTACGTCATATTTGTTTGTGTCACAAGTCCATATTTCTGTCAAACTACTCCAAACGGTTGTCGCAGCAAAAGATAAAAATTACGTCATATTTGTTTGGGTCACAAGTCCACATTTCTGTCAAACTACTCCAAACGGTTGTCGCAGCAAAAGATAAAAATTACGTCACATTTGTTTGTGTCATAAGTCCACATTTCTGTCAAACTACTCCAAACGCGGTTGTAGCAGCAAAAGATAAAAATTACGTCATATTTGTCTGTGTCACAAGTCCACATTTCTGTCAAACTACTCCAAACGGTTGTCCCAGCAAAAGATAAAAATTACGTCATATTTGTTTGTGTCACAAGTCCACATTTCTGTCAAACTACTCCAAACGGTTGTCGCAGCAAAAGATAAAAATTACGTCATATTTGTTTGTATCACAAGTCCACATTTCTGTCAAACTACTCCAAACACGGTTGTCGCAGCAAAAGATAAAAATTACGTCATATTTGTTTGTATCACAAGTCCACATTTCTGTCAAACTACTCCAAACACGATTGTCGCAGCAAAAGATAAAAATTACGTCATATTTTTTGTGTCACAAGTCCACATATCTGTCAAACTACTCCAAACGGTTGTCGCAGCAAAAGATAAAAATTACGTCATATTTGTCTGTTTGTCACAAGTCCATATTTCTGTCAAACTTCTCCAAACGGTTGTCGCAGCAAAAGATAAAAATTACGTCATATTTTTTGTGTCACAAGTCCACATATCTGTCAAACTACTCCAAACGGTTGTCGCAGCAAAAGATAAAAATTACGTCATATTTGTCTGTTTGTCACAAGTCCATATTTCTGTCAAACTTCTCCAAACGGTTGTCGCAGCAAAAGATAAAAATTACGTCATATTTGTTTGTATCACAAGTCCACATTTCTGTCAAACTACTCCAAACACGGTTGTCGCAGCAAAAGATAAAAATTACGTCATATTTGTCTGTTTGTATCACAAGTCCACATTTCTGTCAAACTACTCCAAACACGATTGTCGCAGCAAAAGATAAAAATTACGTCATATTTTTTGTGTCACAAGTCCACATATCTGTCAAACTACTCCAAACGGTTGTCGCAGCAAAAGATAAAAATTACGTCATATTTGTCTGTTTGTCACAAGTCCATATTTCTGTCAAACTTCTCCAAACGGTTGTCGCAGCAAAAGATAAAAATTACGTCATATTTGTTTGTATCACAAGTCCACATTTCTGTCAAACTACTCCAAACACGGTTGTCGCAGCAAAAGATAAAAATTACGTCATATTTGTTTGTATCACAAGTCCACATTTCTGTCAAACTACTCCAAACACGATTGTCGCAGCAAAAGATAAAAATTACGTCATATTTTTTGTGTCACAAGTCCACATATCTGTCAAACTACTCCAAACGGTTGTCGCAGCAAAAGATAAAAATTACGTCATATTTGTCTGTTTGTCACAAGTCCATATTTCTGTCAAACTACTCCAAACGGTTGTCGCAGCAAAAGATAAAAATTACGTCATATTTGTTTGGGTCACAAGTCCACATTTCTGTCAAACTACTCCAAACGGTTGTCGCAGCAAAAGATAAAAATTACGTCACATTTGTTTGTGTCATAAGTCCACATTTCTGTCAAACTACTCCAAACGCGGTTGTAGCAGCAAAAGATAAAAATTACGTCATATTTGTCTGTGTCACAAGTCCACATTTCTGTCAAACTACTCCAAACGGTTGTCCCAGCAAAAGATAAAAATTACGTCATATTTGTTTGTGTCACAAGTCCACATTTCTGTCAAACTACTCCAAACGGTTGTCGCAGCAAAAGATAAAAATTACGTCATATTTGTTTGTATCACAAGTCCACATTTCTGTCAAACTACTCCAAACACGGTTGTCGCAGCAAAAGATAAAAATTACGTCATATTTGTTTGTATCACAAGTCCACATTTCTGTCAAACTACTCCAAACACGATTGTCGCAGCAAAAGATAAAAATTACGTCATATTTTTTGTGTCACAAGTCCACATTTCTGTCAAACTACTCCAAACGGTTGTCGCAGCAAAAGATAAAAATTACGTCATATTTGTCTGTTTGTCACAAGTCCATATTTCTGTCAAACTTCTCCAAAGCTACACTACTTTATATTCTTCTTTCTCTTTGGAATGGTGCCTTCCAAATTATCGTCGCTCTCATAGTGAAATACAGACATTTAAAAATATTATGACCATATGATTAGCTCGTATCATTTGCGACAAAGGCACTCATTATAATATAATATACATGTCTATCATTGGAAAGACAGAGGTTAGTACATCACACATATGAGTAGGGCAAATATTTTGTTGGTACTGTACTTTCAAAGTTACGCTTTCTAGGCGTAAATCTTCTTAGCTTTGCTCGCAACTTGGCCATAACAGTAATGCCATTCTATCGTAGTGCTGTTGTGAAATAGTTTTGTGAGTTTATTTTGTGGTTTTGATAATCATTTAAATAGTGTTTTGTTTAGACAATTCCTAATATCTTAATTATTGTTTCACGTGATTATTATTCGAGTAAAACTTATTATTTTCAGTGTTTTCTTTTTGTTATAGGCCTAGCCTAGAAGTGCAAACAATTATTCTAACTTTTGAGCTATTTTTTACTTTTTTGTTAAAAAATTTTCCTAATAAACGTTTTTGAAATTGAGATAATTTTTTACCAACTTTTTCACTACTACATCACAAAAGTTTTGTACATCTTAAAAAAATATATATAAAAATATTTTGTATGATAAATTTTATATATGTGCGTTTTTGTGACTTTTGGCTTCCGTTAATGCACATTTTTTGATTCCTGACTTACTAACATCACAATTTTTACTACAAAATATTGCTTCGCTGAATTCGATGTATCTTTCTGAGAAAAACAGCATATAACAAGTTTTGAATAATAATTACTATTTTTGGTAAATTTTTCAAAATAAGCCTAACTTTTCACCAAATTGCACTTCGTAAAACTTGATTTTTCAAATCGTAACCTTTCAATTATTAGAAAAATTTGGTTATATGTTGCTCATGGGCACTTTTCACATTGCACCCATTCTTTACAAACATACACCTAACACTAAAAAAATTATTTTCTGAATTTCTCAGTAAAAAGTTTATTAAAGTCTTGAAATACCTTAACCTAGTATTACCAACAAAATCTTGTAGCAGAATTCTTTATTTTGTGGATATTTTCATCTCTGAAGTTTGTATACATCTAGTCACTTTATATTTATCAGTGACTAATTGTCAGTAAATTACCAAGAATACCAGTGAACTTTATGAACAAGTTATTGTGGCTTACAAACATGATAACTGTTTCATTAATAATGAATACATTTTCCTAACAATTTCACAATAATTCCTCCTGATTCAAACACATATTTAAGATGTAATTAAGTTGGTTTATGTTCTTTTATAGATCAAATAAGTCTTACTTGAACTAAAAAGAATGTAAGAAGAGCACTGAAAACTTTTTAATGTAAAATAAAGTACTTTTAACAGACTGTTGAGTTTATCGTCACGTCCGTAACAAACCAGTGTCACGTCCGTAACGTTTTATCAATTTTTTAATTGAAATATTACAGGGTTTTAAGATTGAACACTAATGTTTCTAAGAAGGTATTTATCTTAAGATAAGCTGACAAAAATTTAATTCATAAATTTCCCAAGAAATTAACAGACTTTTAACAATGGTAACAGTATGTCAGAAGACAAGTGCTTTTCAAGTCACGTCCGTAACTCCAACTTAGTTGAACTATACATCAAAACCAATAATATGATCATTTTCAAATTTAGTGCAAAAATAGTATAAAAAATTACATACCAGTTGAGCTTTAACAATTTACAAAATAAAATTAACTTTTCTTTTTTTCCAAGTTGTAATGCATGTAACTGTCACGTCCGTAACAAAAGAATGGCTGCATGGGAATTTACATTTTTTTTTTACTGAACTTTTATCATTACTGACATACTAACTCCAAATTTTTACTTACAAATAATTTTTTCATTTCATAAATGAATTTTTATAAACATTTTCATGAAAAATGATATATAACAAGTAGGGGTTTGGATAATATTATTATTTTTTTGTGAATGTTTTTGAAAAGTGTTAAAAAACGGCCTGGCAGTTTTAGAGTTTTAAACCAATGACTACTGGATTGTAAAGCGTGAATGACAGTGATTTAAGATAATGACAATTGAGACTTAATTAAAATAATGCTAGTCAACAAGTAATTATATTGTAATTCCGTGCTAAAAATCACGCTCTCAAATTAGAGTTTCTTCAAGTTGGACGTTGAAGTACAAGAATAAATATTAACAAATAAAATGTAAAAAATACAAAAAGGCCTTACATAACCTGAACCAATAACACTGAGAGAGTGTGTTTTTACATTTTTATCTTTATTAAACAATGGAAAATCGCCTCACGAATGTTCGAAACTTTACTCCTAAACAAAAATAGGTTTATAAAACAATAACCAAGAATAATGTCTTAAAATTTTGAACAGAATTCAAGACTATAAAAAATTGGGGTCCCATAAGGAATTAAAAAGTTTTAGCCATATTGGAAAATGGCGCCCAACTATTTTTTTAGTTTGGAAAACAGATTTCTAAATTATATGTCAAAGAAACTATACAGAAACAATAGTTCAATTTGAACATTTTAGTACTGGTTTGAGTCATTAATCTTCCATTTCAATATTTTGAAAAAAACGATTTTTAAAATTTAATTTTTTATTACAGTTCTATAACTCCTGAACCGGTGTTTTTGGAGAAATGGCGACCAATGTGTTAGGGATGCTGCATTTTTGCAAAATTTGATCAAAATCAATAGAGCCTATTCACTAAAAAAATTGTAATTTTGAACTTATGGCAACTATCTTGACAGTAAGAGTTATTTAATAACAAAATTAAAACACCTCGAGAAATTACCAAAATATCCCTTTCTACTAAATTTGTTACTAAAACTAGATTACACAAAGATGTATTGTTCGTATTATTTATAAAGTTTAATTAGAGATTGGTCAGTAAGCTGGGAGACATAATTAAAAAAACAATACGTTTTGGATTCAGGGGGATTTGAAAGCGGATATTTCTGTGAAACGGATATCAATCACAACTTCCTCTCGTACAGTTTGTGCAAATAAAAATGTGAACAAGAGGGAAGTTTTAGTTTTTCATGTTGCATCACTGATTCCAGCTGTCATCCAGCTGTTTCCCTCTATTTCATTATCTGTTGTACCAGTGCGTTACTTGCCTATTTTATTCTGGTTTCTAATTAGCTAAAATATTGTGGTGGATACAATTTCGCAACGAAGGGTCACTGCGGAAGAAAACTTAAAAACCTTCCTAAAAGATGAATCTATTTTACGTAGAATAACTCCAATTAAACCTTATAAAAATAGTTTTGAGTTGCAAAATTCTTACAGCTGGTGTGATAATTCCACCGCACGAAGAAAGCTTTTGGGAGTGTGGTCGCAAGGCGGGGGTGGGGGGGGCAACAAAAATAAACTTCTTACAGATGTCATGAAAAAGAAAAGGTACGATTTACACTATTGACCGAAGGTTCTTGATAGAACTCCATTTTAATGAAAAAACAAACACAACATTTAGTAAATTCTACAATTTTATTGAGTCTTGCCGACCATGGTTTCCCTAGCAACGGCATTTACAAGGCAGCTTAACACAGACTGAAATTGTGTTAAGTTTGTGTCAGTCTGTATGTTATGTCATCATGTTAACCGACAGTATATAGTTTCAAACATAATTTTTAGCTAATGTTAGGACTATTTTTACAGTTGTGATTTTTTTTTTTTTCGTTTTTTTTTTTAAATATGATGTGTAATGTTATATGAAGTAACAGTGATTTTTACCATATTGAGTGAATAAATTATAACAAACCATACTATTAGGTCATGTTTTAAACGTTAAGGACTTATAAAAATATAAATAAATTTTTCGTTTTTGGATGGAAATTAATAAAATTTGGTATAGTTGTTCAAAATAGATAGCCTACTCAAATATGTGGTGTGTTTTGTTTTGGTGTTAATATTTTTTTTCTTACATCTTTATTGTGGAAAAATAAATTTAAAAAATTGAAAATACATATATGTAAGTGCACATTTACATTTTTAATTATTTATTATTATTATTATTATTATTTTTTATGTATACATGGCCAAATATTATAAAGCAAACTTTTACATAAACAAATGACACAAAAATAATTAAAATTGCTTTGTAAATAACAAAAATATTAATTATTTCGCAAAACCTTACATAAGCACCATAATCGTGTTGAGATTTTACGTAAGTACAACACTGGAAATGCCTGGGAAACTCTAATGATTAATGATAATGGGGTTCTAATGATTAAGAAGCGAAAAAAATACGTAAAAACTTAAAAAATACTTAATATGCTAATATATGAAAATAACCTTCTGTTCACACTATTTCGCGCAAGACTTTATATGCAAGAAAGTAAAATTGCAGTTCGCCTGTGGTTTGGAAAAAAAATGGAATGAACTTAAAAATATTAACCACGATTTTTGGTAACTTTGCTGATATCTCAAAATAAATTTCCCAGTAAGCCCAAGTCGTAAGTACATGAACTACACTTCAGAATCAATTGACAAAATAGGAAAATGAATTTTAACCACTTTTATTACAAATATAATTTCAATAAACAATGGACGAGCTTATTTCAGAATCGAAGAAAGTTTAGTCGCTCTTTAAATAATTTAAATTGTTAATAGAATATATAAAAAAGTTAAAATAATAAGGAATTTCCTTATAAAGTACATTCTGTGAAGTGTGCGAGATAGTTTTAACACCATATTTAGTAAACTGTGAATGTTTAAAATGAAGTGCATAAAACTTGTCTGAACTGGTCACTATGCATTATGAGTCATGGGAAAGGCATGAGTCAGATCTAAGGAATGTGAGAGTTTGCTTTCATATTGCATATTCTTCCATTGGGTTAGTCCAGCCATAAGACCAAAACAACAAATATTAATTTTTTTCTAAATTCGATGCTAACAATTAACAAATTGTTGTGCAATGAGTTCTTGGAGATCTGTGATTCTCTAACAGTGGCTCACTTAGGTTTTAGTTGGTTCTACGGTGTCGCGAAAAAACATGGGTCAACAAGAGGAAATACTTCTCTTGACTCAGTGGGTGGAAAGGGGGGTAGGAAGTAATATCGGAAAAAGCGTTCGGCAGTATAGAACTCATATAGTAACGTCGTTCTATATAGTTAATGGCTTGTAGTTAATGACCGTGTAGTTAATGACTCTATAGTTAATGGCTTGTAGTTAATGACCGTGTAGTTAATGACTCTATAGTTAATGGCTTGTAGTTAATGACCGTGTAGTTAATGACTCTATAGTTAATGGCTTGTAGTTAATGACCGTGTAGTTAATGACTCTATAGTTAATGGCTTGTAGTTAATGACCGTGTAGTTAATGACTCTATAGTTAATGGCTTGTAGTTAATGACAGTGTAGTTAATGACTCTATAGTTAATGGCTTGTAGTTAATGACCGTGTAGTTAATGACTCTATAGTTAATGGCTTGTAGTTAATGACCGTGTAGTTAATGACTCTATAGTTAATGGCTTGTAGTTAATGACCGTGTAGTTAATGACTCTATAGTTAATGGCTTGTAGTTAATGACAGTGTAGTTAATGACTCTATAGTTAATGGCTTGTAGTTAATGACAGTGTAGTTAATGACTCTATAGTTAATGGCTTGTAGTTAATGACCGTGTAGTTAATGACTCTATAGTTAATGGCTTGTAGTTAATGACCGTGTAGTTAATGACTCTATAGTTAATGGCTTGTAGTTAATGACCGTGTAGTTAATGACTCTATAGTTAATGGCTTGTAGTTAATGACCGTGTAGTTAATGACTCTATAGTTAATGGCTTGTAGTTAATGACCGTGTAGTTAATGACTCTATAGTTAATGGCTTGTAGTTAATGACCGTGTAGTTAATGACTCTATAGTTAATGACCGTGTAGTTAATGACTCTATAGTTAATGGCTTGTAGTTAATGACCGTGTAGTTAATGACTCTATAGTTAATGGCTTGTAGTTAATGACAGTGTAGTTAATGACTCTATAGTTAATGGCTTGTAGTTAATGACCGTGTAGTTAATGACTCTATAGTTAATGGCTTGTAGTTAATGACCGTGTAGTTAATGACTCTATAGTTAATGGCTTGTAGTTAATGACTCTATAGTTAATGGCTTGTAGTTAATGACAGTGTAGTTAATGACTCTATAGTTAATGACCGTGTAGTTAATGACCGTGTAGTTAATGACTCTATAGTTAATGGCTTGTAGTTAATGACCGTGTAGTTAATGACTCTATAGTTAATGGCTTGTAGTTAATGACTCTATAGTTAATGACCGTGTAGTTAATGACTCTATAGTTAATGGCTTGTAGTTAATGACCGTGTAGTTAATGACTCTATAGTTAATGGCTTGTAGTTAATGACCGTGTAGTTAATGACTCTATAGTTAATGGCTTGTAGTTAATGACCGTGTAGTTAATGACTCTATAGTTAATGGCTTGTAGTTAATGACCGTGTAGTTAATGACTCTATAGTTAATGGCTTGTAGTTAATGACCGTGTAGTTAATGACTCTATAGTTAATGGCTTGTAGTTAATGACCGTGTAGTTAATGACTCTATAGTTAATGGCTTGTAGTTAATGACCGTGTAGTTAATGACTCTATAGTTAATGGCTTGTAGTTAATGACCGTGTAGTTAATGACTCTATAGTTAATGGCTTGTAGTTAATGACCGTGTAGTTAATGACTCTATAGTTAATGGCTTGTAGTTAATGACAGTGTAGTTAATGACTCTATAGTTAATGGCTTGTAGTTAATGACCGTGTAGTTAATGACTCTATAGTTAATGGCTTGTAGTTAATGACCGTGTAGTTAATGACTCTATAGTTAATGGCTTGTAGTTAATGACCGTGTAGTTAATGACTCTATAGTTAATGGCTTGTAGTTAATGACAGTGTAGTTAATGACTCTATAGTTAATGACCGTGTAGTTAATGACCGTGTAGTTAATGACTCTATAGTTAATGGCTTGTAGTTAATGACAGTGTAGTTAATGACTCTATAGTTAATGACCGTGTAGTTAATGACCGTGTAGTTAATGACTCTATAGTTAATGGCTTGTAGTTAATGACCGTGTAGTTAATGACTCTATAGTTAATGGCTTGTAGTTAATGACCGTGTAGTTAATGACTCTATAGTTAATGGCTTGTAGTTAATGACCGTGTAGTTAATGACTCTATAGTTAATGGCTTGTAGTTAATGACCGTGTAGTTAATGACTCTATAGTTAATGGCTTGTAGTTAATGACCGTGTAGTTAATGACTCTATAGTTAATGGCTTGTAGTTAATGACCGTGTAGTTAATGACTCTATAGTTAATGGCTTGTAGTTAATGACCGTGTAGTTAATGACTCTATAGTTAATGGCTTGTAGTTAATGACCGTGTAGTTAATGACTCTATAGTTAATGGCTTGTAGTTAATGACCGTGTAGTTAATGACTCTATAGTTAATGGCTTGTAGTTAATGACCGTGTAGTTAATGACTCTATAGTTAATGGCTTGTAGTTAATGACCGTGTAGTTAATGACTCTATAGTTAATGGCTTGTAGTTAATGACCGTGTAGTTAATGACTCTATAGTTAATGGCTTGTAGTTAATGACCGTGTAGTTAATGACTCTATAGTTAATGGCTTGTAGTTAATGACAGTGTAGTTAATGACTCTATAGTTAATGGCTTGTAGTTAATGACCGTGTAGTTAATGACTCTATAGTTAATGGCTTGTAGTTAATGACAGTGTAGTTAATGACTCTATAGTTAATGGCTTGTAGTTAATGACCGTGTAGTTAATGACTCTATAGTTAATGGCTTGTAGTTAATGACCGTGTAGTTAATGACTCTATAGTTAATGGCTTGTAGTTAATGACCGTGTAGTTAATGACTCTATAGTTAATGGCTTGTAGTTAATGACCGTGTAGTTAATGACTCTATAGTTAATGGCTTGTAGTTAATGACCGTGTAGTTAATGACTCTATAGTTAATGGCTTGTAGTTAATGACCGTGTAGTTAATGACTCTATAGTTAATGGCTTGTAGTTAATGACCGTGTAGTTAATGACTCTATAGTTAATGGCTTGTAGTTAATGACCGTGTAGTTAATGACTCTATAGTTAATGGCTTGTAGTTAATGACAGTGTAGTTAATGACTCTATAGTTAATGGCTTGTAGTTAATGACCGTGTAGTTAATGACTCTATAGTTAATGGCTTGTAGTTAATGACCGTGTAGTTAATGACTATATAGTTAATGGCTTGTAGTTAATGACTCTATAGTTAATGGCTTGTAGTTAATGACAGTGTAGTTAATGACTCTATAGTTAATGACCGTGTAGTTAATGACCGTGTAGTTAATGACTCTATAGTTAATGGCTTGTAGTTAATGACCGTGTAGTTAATGACTCTATAGTTAATGGCTTGTAGTTAATGACTCTATAGTTAATGACCGTGTAGTTAATGACTCTATAGTTAATGGCTTGTAGTTAATGACCGTGTAGTTAATGACTCTATAGTTAATGGCTTGTAGTTAATGACCGTGTAGTTAATGACTCTATAGTTAATGGCTTGTAGTTAATGACCGTGTAGTTAATGACTCTATAGTTAATGGCTTGTAGTTAATGACCGTGTAGTTAATGACTCTATAGTTAATGGCTTGTAGTTAATGACCGTGTAGTTAATGACTCTATAGTTAATGGCTTGTAGTTAATGACCGTGTAGTTAATGACTCTATAGTTAATGGCTTGTAGTTAATGACCGTGTAGTTAATGACTCTATAGTTAATGGCTTGTAGTTAATGACCGTGTAGTTAATGACTCTATAGTTAATGGCTTGTAGTTAATGACCGTGTAGTTAATGACTCTATAGTTAATGGCTTGTAGTTAATGACAGTGTAGTTAATGACTCTATAGTTAATGGCTTGTAGTTAATGACCGTGTAGTTAATGACTCTATAGTTAATGGCTTGTAGTTAATGACCGTGTAGTTAATGACTCTATAGTTAATGGCTTGTAGTTAATGACCGTGTAGTTAATGACTCTATAGTTAATGGCTTGTAGTTAATGACAGTGTAGTTAATGACTCTATAGTTAATGACCGTGTAGTTAATGACCGTGTAGTTAATGACCGTGTAGTATAGACTCTATAGTTAATGGCTTGTAGTTAATGACAGTGTAGTTAATGACTCTATAGTTAATGACCGTGTAGTTAATGACCGTGTAGTTAATGACTCTATAGTTAATGGCTTGTAGTTAATGACCGTGTAGTTAATGACTCTATAGTTAATGGCTTGTAGTTAATGACCGTGTAGTTAATGACTCTATAGTTAATGGCTTGTAGTTAATGACCGTGTAGTTAATGACTCTATAGTTAATGGCTTGTAGTTAATGACCGTGTAGTTAATGACTCTATAGTTAATGGCTTGTAGTTAATGACCGTGTAGTTAATGACTCTATAGTTAATGGCTTGTAGTTAATGACAGTGTAGTTAATGACTCTATAGTTAATGACCGTGTAGTTAATGACCGTGTAGTTAATGACTCTATAGTTAATGGCTTGTAGTTAATGACCGTGTAGTTAATGACTCTATAGTTAATGGCTTGTAGTTAATGACCGTGTAGTTAATGACTCTATAGTTAATGGCTTGTAGTTAATGACTCTATAGTTAATGGCTTGTAGTTAATGACCGTGTAGTTAATGACTCTATAGTTAATGACTCTATAGTTAATGGCAGTGTAGTTAATGACTCTATAGTTAATGGCTTGTAGTTAATGACTCTATAGTTAATGGCAGTGTAGTTAATGACTCTATAGTTAATGGCTTGTAGTTAATGACCGTGTAGTTAATGACTCTATAGTTAATGGCTTGTAGTTAATGACCGTGTAGTTAATGACCGTGTAGTTAATGACTCTATAGTTAATGGCTTGTAGTTAATGACCGTGTAGTTAATGACTCTATAGTTAATGGCTTGTAGTTAATGACTCTATAGTTAATGGCCGTGTAGTTAATGACTCTATAGTTAATGACCGTGTAGTTAATGACTCTATAGTTAATGGCTTGTAGTTAATGACTCTATAGTTAATGACCGTGTAGTTAATGACTCTATAGTTAATGGCTTGTAGTTAATGACTCTATAGTTAATGGCAGTGTAGTTAATGACTCTATAGTTAATGGCTTGTAGTTAATGACCGTGTAGTTAATGACTCTATAGTTAATGGCTTGTAGTTAATGACCGTGTAGTTAATGACTCTATAGTTAATGGCTTGTAGTTAATGACCGTGTAGTTAATGACCGTGTAGTTAATGACTCTATAGTTAATGGCTTGTAGTTAATGACCGTGTAGTTAATGACTCTATAGTTAATGGCTTGTAGTTAATGACCGTGTAGTTAATGACTCTATAGTTAATGGCTTGTAGTTAATGACCGTGTAGTTAATGACCGTGTAGTTAATGACTCTATAGTTAATGGCTTGTAGTTAATGACCGTGTAGTTAATGACTCTATAGTTAATGGCTTGTAGTTAATGACCGTGTAGTTAATGACCGTGTAGTTAATGACTCTATAGTTAATGGCTTGTAGTTAATGACCGTGTAGTTAATGACTCTATAGTTAATGGCTTGTAGTTAATGACCGTGTAGTTAATGACCGTGTAGTTAATGACTCTATAGTTAATGGCTTGTAGTTAATGACCGTGTAGTTAATGACTCTATAGTTAATGGCTTGTAGTTAATGACCGTGTAGTTAATGACCGTGTAGTTAATGACTCTATAGTTAATGGCTTGTAGTTAATGACCGTGTAGTTAATGACTCTATAGTTAATGGCTTGTAGTTAATGACCGTGTAGTTAATGACTCTATAGTTAATGGCTTGTAGTTAATGACCGTGTAGTTAATGACCGTGTAGTTAATGACTCTATAGTTAATGGCTTGTAGTTAATGACCGTGTAGTTAATGACTCTATAGTTAATGACCGTGTAGTTAATGACAGTGTAGTTAATGACTCTATAGTTAATGACCGTGTAGTTAATGACCGTGTAGTTAATGACTCTATAGTTAATGGCTTGTAGTTAATGACCGTGTAGTTAATGACTCTATAGTTAATGGCTTGTAGTTAATGACCGTGTAGTTAATGACTCTATAGTTAATGGCTTGTAGTTAATGACCGTGTAGTTAATGACCGTGTAGTTAATGACTCTATAGTTAATGGCTTGTAGTTAATGACCGTGTAGTTAATGACTCTATAGTTAATGGCTTGTAGTTAATGACCGTGTAGTTAATGACCGTGTAGTTAATGACTCTATAGTTAATGGCTTGTAGTTAATGACCGTGTAGTTAATGACTCTATAGTTAATGGCTTGTAGTTAATGACCGTGTAGTTAATGACCGTGTAGTTAATGACTCTATAGTTAATGGCTTGTAGTTAATGACCGTGTAGTTAATGACTCTATAGTTAATGGCTTGTAGTTAATGACCGTGTAGTTAATGACTTTATAGTTAATGGCTTGTAGTTAATGACCGTGTAGTTAATGACTCTATAGTTAATGGCTTGTAGTTAATGACCGTGTAGTTAATGACTCTATAGTTAATGGCTTGTAGTTAATGACCGTGTAGTTAATGACCGTGTAGTTAATGACTCTATAGTTAATGGCTTGTAGTTAATGACCGTGTAGTTAATGACTCTATAGTTAATGGCTTGTAGTTAATGACTCTATAGTTAATGGCTTGTAGTTAATGACCGTGTAGTTAATGACCGTGTAGTTAATGACTCTATAGTTAATGGCTTGTAGTTAATGACCGTGTAGTTAATGACTCTATAGTTAATGGCTTGTAGTTAATGACCGTGTAGTTAATGACTCTATAGTTAATGGCTTGTAGTTAATGACTCTATAGTTAATGGCTTGTAGTTAATGACCGTGTAGTTAATGACCGTGTAGTTAATGACTCTATAGTTAATGGCTTGTAGTTAATGACCGTGTAGTTAATGACTCTATAGTTAATGGCTTGTAGTTAATGACCGTGTAGTTAATGACTCTATAGTTAATGGCTTGTAGTTAATGACCGTGTAGTTAATGACTCTATAGTTAATGGCTTGTAGTTAATGACCGTGTAGTTAATGACTCTATAGTTAATGGCTTGTAGTTAATGACCGTGTAGTTAATGACTCTATAGTTAATGGCTTGTAGTTAATGACCGTGTAGTTAATGACTCTATAGTTAATGGCTTGTAGTTAATGACCGTGTAGTTAATGACTCTATAGTTAATGCCTGTGTAGTTAATGACTCTATAATTAATGTCTGTGTAGTTAATGACCGTGTAGTTAATGCCTGTGTAGTTAATGACTCAATAATTAATGTCTGTGTAGTTAATGACCGTGTAGTTAATGACTCAATAATTAATGTCTGTGTAGTTAACAGCGGGGTAGTTAATGAATCTATAATTAATGTCTGTGTAGTTAATGACCGTGTAGTTAATGCCTGTGTAGTTAATGACTCAATAATTAATGTCTGTGTAGTTAATGACTCAATAATTAATGTCTGTGTAGTTAATGACCGTGTAGTTAATGACTCAATAATTAATGTCTGTGTAGTTAACAGCGGGGTAGTTAATGAATCTATAATTAATGTCTGTGTAGTTAATGACCGTGTAGTTAATGCCTGTGTAGTTAATGACTCAATAATTAATGTCTGTGTAGTTAATGACCGTGTAGTTAATGACTCAATAATTAATGTCTGTGTAGTTAACAGCGGGGTAGTTAATGAATCTATAATTAATGTCTGTGTAGTTAATGACCGTGTAGTTAATGCCTGTGTAGTTAATGACTCAATAATTAATGTCTGTGTAGTTAATGACCGTGTAGTTAATGACTCAATAATTAATGTCTGTGTAGTTAACAGCGGGGTAGTTAATGAATCTATAATTAATGACTGTGTAGTTAATGCCTGTGTAGTTAATGACTCAATAATTAATGTCTGTGTAGTTAATGCCTGTGTAGTTAATGACTCTATAATTAATGTCTGTGTAGTTAATGACCGTGTAGTTAATGCCTGTGTAGTTAATGACTCAATAATTAATGTCTGTGTAGTTAATGACCGTGTAGTTAATGACCGTGTAGTTAATGACTCAATAATTAATGACTGTGTAGTTAATGACCGTGTAGTTAATGACCGTGTAGTTAATGACTCAATAATTAATGTCTGTGTAGTTAACAGCGGGGTAGTTAATGAATCTATAATTAATGTCTGTGTAGTTATTGACCGTGTAGTTAATGCCTGT
This sequence comes from Aphrophora alni, assembly GCA_963513935.1. NCBI lineage: Eukaryota > Metazoa > Arthropoda > Insecta > Hemiptera > Aphrophoridae > Aphrophora > Aphrophora alni. Next base: position 28,780,162 of record OY740778.1, read on the forward strand.
GTAGTTAATGACTCAATAATTAATGTCTGTGTAGTTAATGACCGTGTAGTTAATGACTCAATAATTAATGTCTGTGTAGTTAACAGCGGGGTAGTTAATGAATCTATAATTAAAGACTGTGTAGTTAATGACCGTGTAGTTAATGACCGTGTAGTTAATGACTCAATAATTAATGTCTGTGTAGTTAACAGCGGGGTAGTTAATGAATCTATAATTAATGTCTGTGTAGTTAATGACCGTGTAGTTAATGACCGTGTAGTTAATGACTCAATAATTAATGTCTGTGTAGTTAATGACCGTGTAGTTAATGACTCTATAGTTAATGTCTGTGTAGTTAACAGCGGGGTAGTTAATGAATCTATAATTAATGACTGTGTAGTTAATGACCGTGTAGTTAATGACTCAATAATTAATGTCTGTGTAGTTAACAGCGGGGTAGTTAATGAATCTATAATTAATGTCTGTGTAGTTAATGACCGTGTAGTTAATGCCTGTGTAGTTAATGACTCAATAATTAATGTCTGTGTAGTTAATGACCGTGTAGTTAATGACTCAATAATTAATGTCTGTGTAGTTAACAGCGGGGTAGTTAATGAATCTATAATTAATGACTGTGTAGTTAATGACTCAATAATTAATGTCTGTGTAGTTAATGCCTGTGTAGTTAATGACTCTATAATTAATGTCTGTGTAGTTAATGACCGTGTAGTTAATGCCTGTGTAGTTAATGACTCAATAATTAATGTCTGTGTAGTTAATGACCGTGTAGTTAATGACTCAATAATTAATGTCTGTGTAGTTAACAGCGGGGTAGTTAATGAATCTATAATTAATGACTGTGTAGTTAATGCCTGTGTAGTTAATGACTCAATAATTAATGTCTGTGTAGTTAATGCCTGTGTAGTTAATGACTCAATAATTAATGTCTGTGTAGTTAACAGCGGGGTAGTTAATGAATCTATAATTAATGACTGTGTAGTTAATGACTCAATAATTAATGTCTGTGTAGTTAACAGCGGGGTAGTTAATGAATCTATAATTAATGGCTGTGTAGTTAATAACCCTATAGTTAATGGCTGTGTAGTTTATAACTCTATAGTTAATGACTCTATAGGTAATGTCCGTGTAGTTAATGGCTGTGTAGTTAATAACCCTATAGTTAATGGCTGTGTAGTTAATGACTATATAGTTAATGTATGTATAAATAATGATTGTGTAGGTAATGATTTCTATAGTTAATGCCTGTGTAGTTAATGACTCTATAATTAATGTCTGTGTAGTTAATGACCGTGTAGTTAATGCCTGTGTAGTTAATGACTCAATAATTAATGTCTGTGTAGTTAACAGCGGGGTAGTTAATGAATCTATAATTAATGGCTGTGTAGTTAATAACCCTATAGTTAATGGCTGTGTAGTTTATAACTCTATAGTTAATGACTCTATAGGTAATGTCCGTGTAGTTAATGGCTGTGTAGTTAATAACCCTATAGTTAATGGCTGTGTAGTTAATGACTATATAGTTAATGTATGTATAAATAATGATTGTGTAGGTAATGATTTCTATAGTTAATGACTGTGTAGTTAATAGCTGTGTATTTAACTCTATAGTTAATGTCTGTGTAGTTAATAACTCTATAGTTAATGTCTGTGTAGTTAATAACCCTATAGTTAATGGCAGTGTAGTTAATAACCCTATAGTTAATGTCTGTGTAGTTAATAACTCTATAGTTAATGTCTGTGTAGTTAATAACCCTATAGTTAATGTCTGTGTAGTTAATAACTCTATAGTTAATGTCTGTGTAGTTAATAACCCTATAGTTAATGGCAGTGTAGTTAATAACTCTATAGTTAATGTCTGTGTAGTTAATAACCCTATAGTTAATGGCAGTGTAGTTAATAACTCTATAGTTAATGTCTGTGTAGTTAATAACCCTATAGTTAATGGCAGTGTAGTTAATAACCCTATAGTTAATGGCAGTGTAGTTAATAACCCTATAGTTAATGGCAGTGTAGTTAATGACTCTATAGGTAATGTCCGTGTAGTTAATGGCTGTGTAGTTAATAACCCTATAGTTAATGGCTGTGTAGTTAATGACTATATAGTTAATGTATGTATAAATAATGATTGTGTAGGTAATGATTTCTATAGTTAATGTCTGTGTAGTTAATAACTATATAGTTAATGGCAGTGTAGTTAATAACCCTATAGTTAATGGCAGTGTAGTTAATAACCCTATAGTTAATGTCTGTGTAGTTAATAACTCTATAGTTAATGTCTGTGTAGTTAATAACCCTATAGTTAATGGCAGTGTAGTTAATAACCCTATAGTTAATGGCAGTGTAGTTAATGACTCTATAGGTAATGTCCGTGTAGTTAATGGCTGTGTAGTTAATAACCCTATAGTTAATGGCTGTGTAGTTAATGACTATATAGTTAATGTATGTATAAATAATGATTGTGTAGGTAATGATTTCTATAGTTAATGACTGTGTAGTTAATAACTCTATAGTTAATGTCTGTGTAGTTAATAACCCTATAGTTAATGTCTGTGTAGTTAATAACCCTATAGTTAATGTCTGTGTAGTTAATAACTCTATAGTTAATGTCTGTGTAGTTAATAACCCTATAGTTAATGGCAGTGTAGTTAATAACCCTATAGTTAATGTCTGTGTAGTTAATAACTCTATAGTTAATGTCTGTGTAGTTAATAACCCTATAGTTAATGGCAGTGTAGTTAATAACTCTATAGTTAATGTCTGTGTAGTTAATAACTATATAGTTAATGGCAGTGTAGTTAATAACCCTATAGTTAATGGCAGTGTAGTTAATAACCCTATAGTTAATGTCTGTGTAGTTAATAACTCTATAGTTAATGTCTGTGTAGTTAATAACCCTATAGTTAATGGCAGTGTAGTTAATAACCCTATAGTTAATGGCAGTGTAGTTAATGACTCTATAGGTAATGTCCGTGTAGTTAATGGCTGTGTAGTTAATAACCCTATAGTTAATGGCTGTGTAGTTAATGACTATATAGTTAATGTATGTATAAATAATGATTGTGTAGGTAATGATTTCTATAGTTAATGACTGTGTAGTTAATAACTCTATAGTTAATGTCTGTGTAGTTAATAACCCTATAGTTAATGTCTGTGTAGTTAATATCTCTATAGTTAATGTCTGTGTAGTTAATAACCCTATAGTTAATGGCAGTGTAGTTAATAACCCTATAGTTAATGTCTGTGTAGTTAATAACTCTATAGTTAATGTCTGTGTAGTTAATAACCCTATAGTTAATGGCAGTGTAGTTAATAACCCTATAGTTAATGTCTGTGTAGTTAATAACTCTATAGTTAATGTCTGTGTAGTTAATAACCCTATAGTTAATGGCAGTGTAGTTAATAACCCTATAGTTAATGGCAGTGTAGTTAATAACTATATAGTTAATGGCAGTGTAGTTAATGACTATATAGTTAATGGCTGTGTAGTTAATGACTGTGTAGTTAATAGCTGTGTATTTAACTCTATAGTTAATGTCTGTGTAGTTAATAACTCTATAGTTAATGTCTTTGTAGTTAATAACCCTATAGTTAATGGCAGTGTAGTTAATAACCCTATAGTTAATGTCTGTGTAGTTAATAACTCTATAGTTAATGTCTGTGTAGTTAATAACCCTATAGTTAATGGCAGTGTAGTTAATAACTATATAGTTAATGGCAGTGTAGTTAATGACTATATAGTTAATGGCTGTGTAGTTAATGACTGTGTAGTTAATAGCTGTGTATTTAACTCTATAGTTAATGTCTGTGTAGTTAATAACCCTATAGTTAATGGCAGTGTAGTTAATAACTCTATAGTTAATGACTGTGTAGTTAATAGCTGTGTATTTAACTCTATAGTTAATGTCTGTGTAGTTAATAACTCTATAGTTAATGTCTGTGTAGTTAATAACTCTATAGTTAATGTCTGTGTAGTTAATAACTCTATAGTTAATGTCTGTGTAGTTAATAACCCTATAGTTAATGGCAGTGTAGTTAATAACCCTATAGTTAATGTCTGTGTAGTTAATAACTCTATAGTTAATGTCTGTGTAGTTAATAACCCTATAGTTAATGGCAGTGTAGTTAATAACTATATAGTTAATGGCAGTGTAGTTAATGACTATATAGTTAATGGCTGTGTAGTTAATGACTGTGTAGTTAATAGCTGTGTATTTAACTCTATAGTTAATGTCTGTGTAGTTAATAACCCTATAGTTAATGGCAGTGTAGTTAATAACCCTATAGTTAATGGCAGTGTAGTTAATAACTATATAGTTAATGGCAGTGTAGTTAATAACCCTATAGTTAATGGCAGTGTAGTTAATAACTATATAGTTAATGGCAGTGTAGTTAATAACCCTATAGTTAATGGCAGTGTAGTTAATAACCCTATAGTTAATGACTGTGTAGTTAATAACTCTATAGTTAATGTCTGTGTAGTTAATAACCCTATAGTTAATGGCAGTGTAGTTAATAACCCTATAGTTAATGGCAGTGTAGTTAATGACTATATAGTTAATGGCAGTGTAGTTAATAACTATATAGTTAATGGCAGTGTAGTTAATGACTATATAGTTAATGTCTGTGTAGTTAATAACCCTATAGTTAATGGCAGTGTAGTTAATAACCCTATAGTTAATGTCTGTGTAGTTAATAACTCTATAGTTAATGTCTGTGTAGTTAATAACCCTATAGTTAATGGCAGTGTAGTTAATAACCCTATAGTTAATGGCAGTGTAGTTAATAACCCTATAGTTAATGGCTGTGTAGTTATGACTATATAGTTAATGACTGTGTAGTTAATAGCTGTGTAGTTAATAACTCTATAGTTAATGTCTGTGTAGTTAATAACCCTATAGTTAATGGCAGTGTAGTTAATAACCCTATAGTTAATAGCAGTGTAGTTAATAACCCTATAGTTAATGGCTGTGTAGTTAATGACTATATAGTTAATGACTGTGTAGTTAATAGCTGTGTAGTTAATAACTATATAGTTAATGGCAGTGTAGTTAATGACTATATAGTTAATGGCTGTGTAGTTAATGACTGTGTAGTTAATAGCTGTGTATTTAACTCTATAGTTAATGTCTGTGTAGTTAATAACTCTATAGTTAATGTCTGTGTAGTTAATAACCCTATAGTTAATGGCAGTGTAGTTAATAACCCTATAGTTAATGGCAGTGTAGTTAATAACCCTATAGTTAATGGCTGTGTAGTTATGACTATATAGTTAATGACTGTGTAGTTAATAGCTGTGTAGTTAATAACTCTATAGTTAATGTCTGTGTAGTTAATAACCCTATAGTTAATGGCAGTGTAGTTAATAACCCTATAGTTAATGGCAGTGTAGTTAATAACCCTATAGTTAATGGCTGTGTAGTTAATAACCCTATAGTTAATGGCAGTGTAGTTAATAACCCTATAGTTAATGGCAGTGTAGTTAATAACCCTATAGTTAATGGCTGTGTAGTTATGACTATATAGTTAATGACTGTGTAGTTAATAGCTGTGTAGTTAATAACTCTATAGTTAATGTCTGTGTAGTTAATAACCCTATAGTTAATGGCTGTGTAGTTAATGACTATATAGTTAATGACTGTGTAGTTAATAGCTGTGTAGTTAATAACCCTATAGTTAATAGCTGTGTAGTTAATAACCCTATAGTTAATAGCAGTGTAGTTAATAACCCTATAGTTAATGGCTGTGTAGTTAATGACTATATAGTTAATGACTGTGTAGTTAATAGCTGTGTAGTTAATAACTATATAGTTAATGGCAGTGTAGTTAATGACTATATAGTTAATGGCTGTGTAGTTAATGACTGTGTAGTTAATAGCTGTGTATTTAACTCTATAGTTAATGTCTGTGTAGTTAATAACTCTATAGTTAATGTCTGTGTAGTTAATAACCCTATAGTTAATGGCAGTGTAGTTAATAACCCTATAGTTAATGGCAGTGTAGTTAATAACCCTATAGTTAATGGCTGTGTAGTTAATAACCCTATAGTTAATGGCAGTGTAGTTAATAACCCTATAGTTAATGGCAGTGTAGTTAATAACCCTATAGTTAATGGCAGTGTAGTTAATAACCCTATAGTTAATGGCTGTGTAGTTATGACTATATAGTTAATGACTGTGTAGTTAATAGCTGTGTAGTTAATAACTCTATAGTTAATGTCTGTGTAGTTAATAACTCTATAGTTAATGTCTGTGTAGTTAATAACCCTATAGTTAATGGCAGTGTAGTTAATAACCCTATAGTTAATAGCAGTGTAGTTAATAACCCTATAGTTAATGACTATATAGTTAATGACTGTGTAGTTAATAGCTGTGTAGTTAATAACTCTATAGTTAATGTCTGTGTAGTTAATAACCCTATAGTTAATGGCAGTGTAGTTAATAACCCTATAGTTAATGGCAGTGTAGTTAATAACCCTATAGTTAATGTCTGTGTAGTTAATAACCCTATAGTTAATGGCAGTGTAGTTAATAACCCTATAGTTAATGGCAGTGTAGTTAATAACCCTATAGTTAATGGCTGTGTAGTTATGACTATATAGTTAATGACTGTGTAGTTAATAGCTGTGTAGTTAATAACTCTATAGTTAATGTCTGTGTAGTTAATAACTCTATAGTTAATGTCTGTGTAGTTAATAACCCTATAGTTAATGGCAGTGTAGTTAATAACCCTATAGTTAATAGCAGTGTAGTTAATAACCCTATAGTTAATGGCTGTGTAGTTAATGACTATATAGTTAATGACTGTGTAGTTAATAGCTGTGTAGTTAATAACTATATAGTTAATGGCAGTGTAGTTAATGACTATATAGTTAATGGCTGTGTAGTTAATGACTGTGTAGTTAATAGCTGTGTATTTAACTCTATAGTTAATGTCTGTGTAGTTAATAACCCTATAGTTAATGGCAGTGTAGTTAATAACCCTATAGTTAATGGCAGTGTAGTTAATAACCCTATAGTTAATGGCTGTGTAGTTATGACTATATAGTTATTGACTGTGTAGTTAATAGCTGTGTAGTTAATAACTCTATAGTTAATGTCTGTGTAGTTAATAACCCTATAGTTAATGGCAGTGTAGTTAATAACCCTATAGTTAATAGCAGTGTAGTTAATAACCCTATAGTTAATGGCTGTGTAGTTAATGACTATATAGTTAATGACTGTGTAGTTAATAGCTGTGTAGTTAATAACTATATAGTTAATGGCAGTGTAGTTAATGACTATATAGTTAATGGCTGTGTAGTTAATGACTGTGTAGTTAATAGCTGTGTATTTAACTCTATAGTTAATGTCTGTGTAGTTAATAACTCTATAGTTAATGTCTGTGTAGTTAATAACCCTATAGTTAATGGCTGTGTAGTTAATAACCCTATAGTTAATGGCTGTGTAGTTAATGACTATATAGTTAATGACTGTGTAGTTAATAGCTGTGTAGTTAATAACCCTATAGTTAATGGCTGTGTAGTTAATGACTATATAGTTAATGACTGTGTAGTTAATAGCTGTGTAGTTAATAACTATATAGTTAATGGCAGTGTAGTTAATGACTATATAGTTAATGGCTGTGTAGTTAATGACTGTGTAGTTAATAGCTGTGTAGTTAATAACCCTATAGGTAATGGCTGTGTAGTTATGACTATATAGTTAATGGCTGCAAAGTTAATGACTATATAGTTAATGGCTGTGTAGGTAATGATTTTATAGTTAATGACTGTGTAGTTAATAGCTGTGTAGTTAATAACTCTATAGTTAATAGCTGTGTAGTTAATAGCTGTGTAGTTAATAACTCTATAGTTAATGACTGTGTAGTTAATAGCTGTGTAGTTAATAACTCTATAGTTAATGACTGTGTAGTTAATAGCTGTGTAGTTAATAACCCTATAGTTAATGGCTGTGTAGTTAATGACTATATAGTTAATGACTGTGTAGTTAATAGCTGTGTAGTTAATAACTATATAGTTAATGACTGTGTAGTTAATAGCTGTGTAGTTAATAACTATATAGTTAATGACTGTGTAGTTAATAGCTGTGTAGTTAATAGCTGTGTAGTTAATAACTCTATAGTTAATGACTGTGTAGTTAATAGCTGTGTAGTTAATAACTCTATAGTTAATGACTGTATAGTTAATAGCTGTGTAGTTAATAACTATATAGTTAATGACTGTGTAGTTAATAGCTGTGTAATTAATAACTATATAGTTAATGACTGTGTAGTTAATAGCTGTGTAGTTAATAACTATATAGTTAATGACTGTATAGTTAATAGCTGTGTAGTTAATAACTATATAGTTAATGACTGTGTAGTTAATAGCTGTGTAGTTAATAGCTGTGTAGTTAATAACTCTATAGTTAATGACTGTGTAGTTAATAGCTGTGTAGTTAATAACTATATAGTTAATGACTGTATAGTTAATAGCTGTGTAGTTAATAGCTGTGTAGTTAATAACTATATAGTTAATGACTGTATAGTTAATAGCTGTGTAGTTAATAGCTGTGTAGTTAATAACTCTATAGTTAATGACTGTGTAGTTAATAGCTGTGTAGTTAATAACTCTATAGTTAATGACTGTATAGTTAATAGCTGTGTAGTTAATAACTATATAGTTAATGACTGTATAGTTAATAGCTGTGTAGTTAATAACTATATAGTTAATGACTGTGTAGTTAATAGCTGTGTAGTTAATAACTATATAGTTAATGACTGTATAGTTAATAGCTGTGTAGTTAATAACTCTATAGTTAATGACTGTGTAGTTAATAGCTGTGTAGTTAATAACTATATAGTTAATGACTGTATAGTTAATAGCTGTGTAGTTAATAGCTGTGTAGTTAATAACTCTATAGTTAATGACTGTGTAGTTAATAGCTGTGTAGTTAATAACTCTATAGTTAATGACTGTATAGTTAATAGCTGTGTAGTTAATAACTCTATAGTTAATGACTGTATAGTTAATAGCTGTGTAGTTAATAACTATATAGTTAATGACTGTGTAGTTAATAGCTGTGTAGTTAATAACTATATAGTTCATGACTGTATAGTTAATAGCTGTGTAGTTAATAGCTGTGTAGTTAATAACTCTATAGTTAATGACTGTGTAGTTAATAGCTGTGTAGTTAATAACTATATAGTTAATGACTGTATAGTTAATAGCTGTGTAGTTAATAACTATATAGTTAATGACTGTATAGTTAATAGCTGTGTAGTTAATAACTATATAGTTAATGACTGTATAGTTAATAGCTGTGTAGTTAATAACTCTATAGTTAATGACTGTATAGTTAATAGCTGTGTAGTTAATAACTCTATAGTTAATGACTGTATAGTTAATAGCTGTGTAGTTAATAACTCTATAGTTAATGACTGTATAGTTAATAGCTGTGTAGTTAATAACTATATAGTTAATGACTGTATAGTTAATAGCTGTGTAGTTAATAACTCTATAGTTAATGACTGTGTAGTTAATAGCTGTGTAGTTAATAACTATATAGTTAATAACTCTATAGTTAATGACTGTGTAGTTAATAGCTGTGTAGTTAATAACTATATAGTTAATGACTGTATAGTTAATAGCTGTGTAGTTAATAACTATATAGTTAATGACTGTGTAGTTAATAGCTGTGTAGTTAATAGCTGTGTAGTTAATAACTCTATAGTTAATGACTGTGTAGTTAATAGCTGTGTAGTTAATAACTCTATAGTTAATGACTGTGTAGTTAATAGCTGTGTAGTTAATAACTATATAGTTAATGACTGTATAGTTAATAGCTGTGTAGTTAATAGCTGTGTAGTTAATAACTCTATAGTTAATGACTGTGTAGTTAATAGCTGTGTAGTTAATAACTCTATAGTTAATGACTGTGTAGTTAATAGCTGTGTAGTTAATAACTATATAGTTAATGACTATATAGTTAATAGCTGTGTAGTTAATAGCTGTGTAGTTAATAACTCTATAGTTAATGACTGTGTAGTTAATAGCTGTGTAGTTAATAACTATATAGTTAATGGCAGTGTAGTTAATAACCCTATAGTTAATGACTGTGTAGTTAATAGCTGTGTAGTTAATAACTATATAGTTAATGGCAGTGTAGTTAATGACTATATAGTTAATGGCTGTGTAGTTAATGACTGTGTAGTTAATAACTGTGTAGTTAATAACTCTATAGTTAATGGCTGTGTAGTTAATAACTATATAGTTAATAGCTGTGTAGTTAATAACCCTATAGTTAATGACTGTGTAGTTAATAGCTGTGTAGTTAATAACTATATAGTTAATGGCAGTGTAGTTAATAACCCTATAGTTAATGACTGTGTAGTTAATAGCTGTGTAGTTAATAACTATATAGTTAATGGCAGTGTAGTTTATAACCCTATAGTTAATGACTGTGTAGTTAATAACTATATAGTTAATAGCTGTGTAGTTAATAACCCTATAGTTAATGACTGTGTAGTTAATAGCTGTGTAGTTAATAACTATATAGTTAATGGCAGTGTAGTTAATGACTATATAGTTAATGGCTGTGTAGTTAATGACTGTGTAGTTAATAACTGTGTAGTTAATAACTCTATAGTTAATGGCTGTGTAGTTGATAGCTGTGTAGTTAATAACTCTATAGTTAATGGCTGTGTAGTTAATGACTATATAGTTAATGACTGTGTAGTTAATAGCTGTGTAGTTAATGGCTGTGTAGTTAATGACTGTGTAGTTAATAGCTGTGTAGTTAATAACTCTATAGTTAATGGCTGTGTAGTTAATGACTATATAGTTAATGACTGTGTAGTTAATAGCTGTGTAGTTAATGGCTGTGTAGTTAATGACTGTGTAGTTAATAGCTGTGTAGTTAATAACTCTATAGTTAATGGCTGTGTAGTTAATGACTATATAGTTAATGACTGTGTAGTTAATAGCTGTGTAGTTAATAACTATATAGTTAATGGCAGTGTAGTTAATGACTATATAGTTAATGGCTGTGTAGTTAATGACTGTGTAGTTAATAGCTGTGTAGTTAATGACTATATAGTTAATGGCAGTGTAGTTAATGACTGTGTAGTTAATGACTATATAGTTAATGGCAGTGTAGTTAATAGCTGTGTAGTTAATGGCAGTGTAGTTAATGACTGTGTAGTTAATGACTATATAGTTAATGGCAGTGTAGTTAATAGCTGTGTAGTTAATGACTATATAGTTAATGACTGTGTAGTTAATAGCTGTGTAGTTAATAACTATATAGTTAATGGCAGTGTAGTTAATGACTATATAGTTAATGGCTGTGTAGTTAATGACTGTGTAGTTAATAGCTGTGTAGTTAATAACTATATAGTTAATGGCAGTGTAGTTAATGACTGTGTAGTTAATGACTATATAGTTAATGGCAGTGTAGTTAATGACTATATAGTTAATGGCTGTGTAGTTAATGACTGTGTAGTTAATAGCTGTGTAGTTAATAACTCTATAGTTAATGGCTGTGTAGTTAATGACTATATAGTTAATGACTGTGTAGTTAATAGCTGTGTAGTTAATAACTATATAGTTAATGGCAGTGTAGTTAATGACTATATAGTTAATGGCTGTGTAGTTAATGACTGTGTAGTTAATAGCTGTGTAGTTAATGGCAGTGTAGTTAATGGCAGTGTAGTTAATGACTATATAGTTAATGGCTGTGTAGTTAATGACTGTGTAGTTAATAGCTGTGTAGTTAATAACTATATAGTTAATGGCTGTGTAGTTATGACTATATAGTTAATGGCTGCAAAGTTAATGACTATATAGTTAATGGCTGTGTAGGTAATGATTTTATAGTTAATGACTGTGTAGTTAATAGCTGTGTAGTTAATAACTCTATAGTTAATAGCTGTGTAGTTAATGACTATATAGTTAATGGCTGTATAATAGTTTTGTAATGTTCATTATTTTGACTAATACACATTTATTTTTGAAAAAACAAAAACAAAAACTAAATGATAGAAACATATCACTATCATTTTAGTCTTTGTGTTAAAATAAGCTAGAAGATAACTTACAATAGGTTAGGAACGTCTTTGATAGCAGAACACCTGCTCAATGACTATACTGGGTTGATCCTCATAGAAAAGTTAGAACAGATATGATGACATAGTGAGAGTTAGGGGTAGAAATAGGTTAGCCTGGTTTCCCGATTTCAGTGGTTGTTGACCTCCCAGGCGCAGGTATATGGAGGGTAGTACCTGTAGCATCTAAATGGTTGGAGATATAGGAAACTAAGGAATAATTTAAAAGTCTTAAAATAATGCGTTATATCTATCGCCATTAAAAAACGGTGGTTTCTGTTAGAAAATTACGAACGGGCTACCGTATTGTGGATGATGAAACAAATTTCGTAGTACCTCTAGTTTTAACGCATACAATCCTGAGGGTTACCGTTTAAAGTTTGTTTGTAACTTTTGTAGTTATCGAATAAAACAGTTGTCACACCGGTTTCAATCGTTCCGAAAATTCTAGATATAGATTCTTAGGTTAAAATAAGTAAAAAAAGTTTCTACGAACATATATCTAAAGGGCTTAATTTTCCGTATGTCCACCATTTTGTTTTTTATAAAAAAAAAAAATTATATTTTGTAAATAAATTAGATATTGAGTGCAAATTTGGTATACACATTTTTTAATGCGACCTTTTATCAATGAACCTAAAACCAGAACTTTATTTTGTGTTTTCAAAATGGCGGCCGTTCAAAAATTGTTTCGTAAAGTTAATGGTTTTCATATATTCGACATTAAAAATTTTAAACCTTTAAAAAAAAAATACAAAAAGTCCTGCTTTTGGGTACAATGATAAAAGGACACATAAAAAGTAGGTGTAGCAGATATGCACTAGATGGACAGACGGAAAACTAAGCATTCTGATACATATGTTCATAGGAACTTTTTACTTATTTTGATCTAAGTAATCATCCTTAAGTTTGGGAAACACCCTGTATATATTAGCAACGATCCTTTTATAACAACTTACGTTTCATAAGAAGTACATGGGATTTTTCTTCCTCCAGAGAGATTGAAGTAATGGCAAAGTATGTTACTTTTGATTTGGAGACAGGCGTGGCAGAAAGTTTGTGCAGCATTTATTTTGAAAACCTGCCCTCAAATAGAATCATCAAATGTATTTCTCCGTTACTTCAAAGGATAATGAAACGGTCCCTACGGCACTTAGTCCTATTCAGTGAAAACATCACTTTCAGAAAAGAAAACACTTTTGTGCTTCCCAAAAATAAAACTATTTGGAACAGCTGTGTGTCAAGTTTATTGAACTCTCTTAGACACGCCCATCGTTCACGTAGCCTACAAATACGTGTTTTAAATCAGGATCCTTTTTTAGGGGTTATCACAAAGTTTCAAGTGTTGAGTACAATATTCAGGCTTGAAACTTTATTATTCCTAATTGACGGAATTCGAGAAACCTTTTCATTTTCAAAACTATTTATGTTCTCGATTAAAAATTAAATGGGGATTCTAACAAACACATATTAGTTGTCAAAAAAAAACAAAACATTAAGTTGTAGCAAATGAGTTAAGAAAATTAAATACAGTATTTCAAAGCAGTACAAAGTTCATTTGACCCTCAGGGGCTCACTATAGTGAGTACAATCTTGGCAATTCCGAGGGTAACCTATATAAAACATTCTTGGGTTTGATTACTATATTTCATCTTCCTTATCAGATTTCTCTTGTGATGCAACCCTACCGTGATGCTATTCGACGTAGAGATTGTAGTAGGGATCATTTTACGCTATTAGGCGACGATGACTCAAAGATTTTTCGTCTTTAAATTAAAAAGGTGTAGAACTAGTTAGGATCCCTCGGAATTGGAAAACAGAGCGAGGGCTAACGTCAATCGGTCAAATTTCCACTTAAGGAGTGAGGGCCAGCCGGTAGGCAGAAGCCTTAAGAAACGAGTGCCAGACGATAGACAGAAGCCCTTAAGGAGTGAGAGCCAGTCGATAGACAGAAGCCCTTAAGGAGCGAGGACCAGCCGGTAAACAGAAGCCCTTAAGGAGCGAGGGCCAGCCGGTAGTCAGAAGCCCTTAAGGAGCGAGTGCCAGTCGGTAGACAGAAGCCCTTAAGGAGCGAGTGTCAGATGGTAAGCAGAAGCCCTTAAGGAGCGAGTGCCAGCCGGTAAGCAGAAGCCCTTAAAGAGCGACGGCCAGCCGGTAGGCAGAATCCGAAATTCAAGATGAAACCGAGTTTATGGTAAACAAAAATGTAGATTAGATTAATGGTTATAAGAATCACTATGGTTAGGTTATTATATACAGACTCTAGAAAATATTGTCCAAAAATCTCACCAGACTATAGGTGAAAATAAGAAAAATAAATTCCAATAACCATCGTCCGGAAATGTTTAGCTTTCGAATTATACGCCATTTTTTTTTTCTAAACACTTAATACCTCTTGAAATAGAAACGATATTTGTTACGTAACCTTTTACCCCTGTACAAAAAGTCAGAACGTTCTTGAAAATGGCTGACATTTAACATTTTTAATGTCAAATATCTCTAAAACCACTAACTTTACAAAAACTTTTAGGAAACAAAAAACGTTACTTTTTTAATGACAAATAAAATGCTTTTATTATTTTTCCCGTAGCTCAAAAGATAATAGAGTTATCAGCTAAAAAGTAAAAACATAATTTGTTTGCTAGTTACATTACTATTATGTTTGTCAAAATAGTAGAAATTATGTTATAGCCGATAAGTCAGTTATCTTTTGAGGTATAGAAAAAATATTAAAAAAACCCTTTTGTTTGTCATTAAAAAAGTAACTGTTTTTTTGATTCCTGGTTTTTTTTGTAAAGTTAGCGGTTTTAGAAATATTTGACGTTAAAAATTTTAAATGCCTGCCATTTCGAAAATGTACAAAAGAACGTTCTGGTTTTTTGTAAAGGGGTCAAAGGTTACGTAACAAATATAGACACCAAATTTGAGCTCAATATCTTTTCTATTTCCAAAGATATTAAGTGTTTAGTAAACAAAACAAAATGGCGGATAATTAAAAAACTAAGCATTTCCGGACTTTTCGTTATAGGAACTTTTTTCTTCTTCTTATTCCGCCTGGTGAAATTAGGGACACTATTTTTTAGACACTCTGTATAACGTAGAGTCGATTCATTTAAAAACATCAAAATATCTCGATAAAAAATGTCCCAGACGAAAAGGTAATATATTTAAGGGCTAAAATTAGACCGGCCCTTCCCCCTTTTTGAGGAGGACGGGGGTAACTTTGAAATCCTAAGTGAGAGTCCCCATTTTTTTATTCCGGATTCAGATTCTGCGGGAAAAAAATCAATAATTTTTTCCAAAACATTGTTTGCGATCGTGGCAGATGGGAGTGTAATCGCAAAAATAAACTTATGCTGTTATTGCACGAAATGGACTTGCAATCGACAAATTAAGCAAAGTTAATTTTTTTTTAAGAAACTTGTTTTAGTGTTACCCAGTAAGAAAGACGTGAGCGTAGTAATTAGTTAAAATAAACAGTAAATGTATTGATTTAACTAACTTGGTTTTGGGGCAAACAATTATTGTGTTAAACACATTTCAGTCACTTCTACTGCGGCAGAAGCAACCTTTTCGGCATGAAAATAAAATCATCTTTCCACGATTGCTATTTGAAAAATTACATCAGTTTTGTTTCATTTTTTCACTCGATTGATTACTTTGATGCGTAATATAATTGAATTTCTAGGAAAAGGCATCCCTACTACAGCGCTATCTACGATGACCAGAAAAAACGTTTAAAATATAACCTTGATTCCGAATTTGCAATAAAAAGTGGGTATTCCCAATTAAAATTTCATAGTTACCCCCCTTAAAAAGTGGCGAGGCTGTCTAATTTTGGCGCGAGTGAATGGCCCCCTCAAAAATGTAACTTTTTATCTCGATATTTTCCCTTAAATTTCTTCACTTAAATTGACCACCTGATTGAATAATATTAAAATCAGACAATATAACAATAATGTATATTGTCACCAGCTTGGGTTCCTATTTGCTCTACTTAGACAAATAATGACCAATAGCTTTTCTCCACTTCCTTTAAGGCCCGGTCTGTCCCCTCCACCGCTGGCCCTCGCTCCGCCACACGCGAAATCACCTAGATTACCTTCGTAAAAATTTAAGTCGGCTGGCTCTCGCTCCTACACACCTCGGAATAGCCACGCTCGTACTCACAATAGGGCTGTTTAGTAGTTTTATGTAAATAAACAGCACACGTTCCTCATACATCCTGTATACAACACCAAATATCAAGAAAACTAAAGGAAACGCTTCTATAAAACAAAAAATCTAATTTTCTAAATATCGGGTCGAATGATTTTGATTAATTTTGGCTATGCGACCTCCAAGGCCACAGACATTACATATCGACCTTCATATTTTTAATAATGCCAGTTAGTGAAATGTTAGAAAGAAAAACAAATATAAAAAGGCCGTCATATGAATTTTGAGTTTTGATTTTAATGCAGCTACTCCTATACAAATTTAAGCTTTCCTTTGCGGATGTTTTGGATTGTATACAGAAATTAAAATAAACTACAGGTACCCTAAATATTTAAAAATCATTAAGGAGTATAAATACATTATGTCAATGGGTAAGATTGATGTTCATTTCACGTAGCTAGAATTCTGAATTAGTAAATTGCAAAGTTTATATATTTCCTGATTTACCATCAATTTTCAAATTATAAAGTTGCGATATTACTATTATGGGTGGATCAATGGACATATAAATTGTTAATAGGTGGTGCAGACTAAGATGGGGTGGCATTGTACTCTAGTTGCAGTATTGAGGCAGGTCAGAGCGGGTCAACAGAGGTCATTGCCTGTATGGATTTTGGCGGGAGTCTTGGGGTAGGCCAAGGGATCGATGTCAGACGACAGACTCCACCCACCACGTCATTGTTCCGCACCCAAAAATATATTTCTATAATACAGGGTGATTGATATTATCGTAACGGATAGTGATTTCTGTAAAAAAAACGGTTTTGATAAAGTATTACTAGTATGTAGGCTTTATTAAAACCAATTAAAACCTCTGGTTTGCTATCTGATTTAAAATGCCGATTCGGAAATTTTCGACTAACAATAAAACCGCGAGCACTGTGTTAGAAACTTTAATATCTCAAAATCGACTAAAGTGATATTGGTCAAATTTTTTGAGAAATGAGAAATGGAATTAGAATCAAAGTTTTATATTGCATTTAAAAGAAAACACTACGGTTTGCGAGTAATTTGAGAAATATTTGGAAATGAACCCGACGTCCTAAATTTTTGAAAATTAATGTCTACTGTAGAGGTAGTCAAAATTATAAAATTGATAAAAGTCAGTCAATTTTAACCTTACAGTGTTTAAAGTCCAAAAATCTCTTTGTCATTTATGGCCATGAAGAAAAGAAGATAAAATAATGATTCCTAGCCCCCGAATACTCTCTTGGCGTTAGGGTCGGAAAAGAACAAGAATTGGTCAAGAGAGACCGAATAGGAAAGATGAAAGAGAGGGATCTAACCCAAGACTACATGAAAAAAGGTGTAAATCCAGCTAGGTCACCTCGGGATTGCCAAGCCTGTCACTAAAGTGAGCCCCTGAAAGAACCACAGACAACAAAAATACATTACAAAAACTCCTTTTTTATGGTACAAAATAAATGACCTCAAAATGTTTTTAACTTTAAATGTCCATTCAAGACATATTTTTTATAAGTTTTAGTAGTTTTAGATATTGAAATTAATTGTATAACGGGAAAGTTATTTTTTACAATTTTAAAAACGGTCGTAATATTGAAATTTTTGAACGGAACTTCGTTAATTATTGAAATTGACGGAAATATCCATATCGATGTGTCCTGGCCTTAGAAATTTAATGTTGGGAATGATTTCTGTTTGTCTGTGGAGCCCAAACACATGAATAGATTTTAATCAGTTTGGGTGTGTGGCTATATCTCAAGGGCTCATTTTATTATTTTTTATTTATTTTGGGACAGCGTTGTAACACCAAAAATCAAATACTGATTTATCAAACTCTATTATAACCATTGCTCTATGGACATAAACAAACTATTGTTTCCATCTCCCAAATATATCAGTAGCATAGCAATAAAATAATAAATGGTGGAAAAACACTGCACAAACTTTCTTACTCATACATCCCCAAAATCAACCAAAACTATTTGACACCAAGAATGTCAATCGAAAAGTGAAAATGAACAAAATCTCTGAAAAAAAATTTTAAATGAAGGCCTACAGTTGCTTCATATGTGTCATAACACATCCTCAGCATAAATCATCCTTTTGATGAGAGTCATAAGTTTCATTTTGTTTTTTGACAATTATTACTTAACTGTAATACTTTTTGACTAGCGAAATGTGAAGATTAATGACCTGTGTGCGGAATCACAACTAAAAATGTTCGAGTATTTTCTGGAGCTTTGAAAAGCATTTGACTGTGTTGATTTCAAATTATTGCTTAATAAATGTGCATAAATAGGCATTCGCTAAACCAACTCTATCATGGATGGAATTGTACATATGTAGTGTTTGTTGCAGGAAGTTTGTCAAAAAAGGTACAGTTGAGGTATGGGGCCCCTCAAGGATCAGTTCTCGGAGTAGTACTATTTTTAATTTATATAAATGACTTATAGTCAGCAATAAATGTTGATAAATTGATGATACAACAATAATTTTCCAAGCAAACTTCTTGAAAATCTTAGAACAAAAGGGCTTCTCACAGGTTAATGATACAAACCAGTACTTGGTGAAGATAATTTGGCAATAAATCAGGACAAAACTAAGTTTTATCGTCAGCAAAAATGTTGATAAATTGATGATACAACATTGATTTTCCAAGCAAACTTCTTGAAAATCTTAGAACAAAAGGGCTTCTTACAGGTTAATGCTACAAACCAGTACTTGGCTGAAGATAATTTGACAATAAATCCGGACAAAACTAAGTTTTATCGTCAGCAAAAAATGTTGATAAATTGATGATACAACATTGATTTTCCAAGCAAACTTCTTGAAAATCTTAGAACAAAAGGGCTTCTCACAGGTTAATGATACAAACCAGTACTTGGCTGAAGATAATTTGGCAATAAATCAGGACAAAACTAAGTTTTATCGTCAGCAAAAAATGTTGATAAATTGATGATACAACATTGATTTTCCAAGCAAACTTCTTGAAAATCTTAGAACAAAAGGGCTTCTCACAGGTTAATGATACAAACCAGTACTTGGCTGAAGATAATTTGGCAATAAATCAGGATAAAACTAAGTTTTATCGTCAGCAAAAAATGTTGATAAATTGATGATACAACATTGATTTTCCAAGCAAACTTCTTGAAAATCTTAGAACAAAAGGGCTTCTCACAGGTTAATGATACAAACCAGTACTTGGCTGAAGATAATTTGGCAATAATACCGGACAAAACTAAGTTTTATCGTCAGCAAAAAATGTTGATAAATTGATGATACAACATTGTTTTTCCAAGCAAACTTCTTGAAAATCTTAGAACAAAAGGGCTTCTCACAGGTTAATGATACAAACCAGTACTTGGCTGAAGATAATTTGGCAATAATACCGGACAAAACTAAGTTTTATCGTCAGCAAAAAATGTTGATAAATTGATGATACAACATTGTTTTTCCAAGCAAACTTCTTGCAAATCTTAGAACAAAAGGGCTTCTCACAGGTTAATGATACAAACCAGTACTTGGCTGAAGATAATTTGGCAAAAAAAACAGGACAAAACTAAGTTTTATCGTCAGCAAAAAATGTTGATAAATTGATGATACAACATTGATTTTCCAAGCAAACTTCTTGAAAATCTTAGAACAAAAGGGCTTCTCACAGGTTAATGATACAAACCAGTACTTGGCTGAAGATAATTTGGCAATAAATCAGGACAAAACTAAGTTTTATCGTCAGCAAAAAATGTTGATAAATTGATGATACAACATTGATTTTCCAAGCAAACTTCTTGAAAATCTTAGAACAAAAGGGCTTCTCACAGGTTAATGATACAAACCAGTACTTGGCTGAAGATAATTTGGCAATAATACCGGACAAAACTAAGTTTTATCGTCAGCAAAAAATGTTGATAAATTGATGATACAACATTGTTTTTCCAAGCAAACTTCTTGAAAATCTTAGAACAAAAGGGCTTCTCACAGGTTAATGATACAAACCAGTACTTGGCTGAAGATAATTTGGCAATAATACCGGACAAAACTAAGTTTTATCGTCAGCAAAAAATGTTGATAAATTGATGATACAACATTGTTTTTCCAAGCAAACTTCTTGAAAATCTTAGAACAAAAGGGCTTCTCACAGGTTAATGATACAAACCAGTACTTGGCTGAAGATAATTTGGCAATAAATCAGGACAAAACTAAGTTTTATCGTCAGCAAAAAATGTTGATAAATTGATGATACAACATTGATTTTCCAAGCAAACTTCTTGAAAATCTTAGAACAAAAGGGCTTCTCACAGGTTAATGATACAAACCAGTACTTGGCTGAAGATAATTTGGCAATAAATCAGGACAAAACTAAGTTTTATCGTCAGCAAAAATGTTGATAAATTGATGATACAACATTGATTTTCCAAGCAAACTTCTTGAAAATCTTAGAACAAAAGGGCTTCTCACAGGTTAATGATACAAACCAGTACTTGGCTGAAGATAATTTGGCAATAAATCAGGACAAAACTAAGTTTTATCGTCAGCAAAAATGTTGATAAATTGATGATACAACATTGATTTTCCAAGCAAACTTCTTGAAAATCTTAGAACAAAAGGGCTTCTCACAGGTTAATGATACAAACCAGTACTTGGCTGAAGATAATTTGGCAATAAATCAGGACAAAACTAAGTTTTATCGTCAGCAAAAAATGTTGATAAATTGATGATACAACATTGATTTTCCAAGCAAACTTCTTGAAAATCTTAGAACAAAAGGGCTTCTCACAGGTTAATGATACAAACCAGTACTTGGCTGAAGATAATTTGGCAATAAATCAGGACAAAACTAAGTTTTATCGTCAGCAAAAAATGTTGATAAATTGATGATACAACATTGATTTTCCAAGCAAACTTCTTGAAAATCTTAGAACAAAAGGGCTTCTCACAGGTTAATGATACAAACCAGTACTTGGCTGAAGATAATTTGGCAATAAATCAGGACAAAACTAAGTTTTATCGTCAGCAAAAAATGTTGATAAATTGATGATACAACATTGATTTTCCAAGCAAATTTCTTGAAAATCTTAGAACAAAAGGGCTTCTTACAGGTTAATGCTACAAACCAGTACTTGGCTGAAGATAATTTGACAATAAATCCGGACAAAACTAAGTTTTATCGTCAGCAAAAAATGTTGATAAATTGATGATACAACATTGATTTTCCAAGCAAACTTCTTGAAAATCTTAGAACAAAAGGGCTTCTCACAGGTTAATGATACAAACCAGTACTTGGCTGAAGATAATTTGGCAATAAATCAGGACAAAACTAAGTTTTATCGTCAGCAAAAAATGTTGATAAATTGATGATACAACATTGATTTTCCAAGCAAACTTCTTG
This sequence comes from Aphrophora alni, assembly GCA_963513935.1. Classification (NCBI taxonomy): domain Eukaryota; kingdom Metazoa; phylum Arthropoda; class Insecta; order Hemiptera; family Aphrophoridae; genus Aphrophora; species Aphrophora alni. Next base: position 28,801,814 of record OY740778.1, read on the forward strand.
AAAATCTTAGAACAAAAGGGCTTCTCACAGGTTAATGATACAAACCAGTACTTGGCTGAAGATAATTTGGCAATAAATCAGGACAAAACTAAGTTGTATCGTCAGCAAAAAATGTTGATAAATTGATGATACAACATTGATTTTCCAAGCAAACTTCTTGAAAATCTTAGAACAAAAGGGCTTCTCACAGGTTAATGATACAAACCAGTACTTGGCTGAAGATAATTTGGCAATACCGGACAAAACTAAGTTTTATCGTCAGCAAAAAATGTTGATAAATTGATGATACAACATTGTTTTTCCAAGCAAACTTCTTGAAAATCTTAGAACAAAAGGGCTTCTCACAGGTTAATGATACAAACCAGTACTTGGCTGAAGATAATTTGGCAATAAATCAGGACAAAACTAAGTTTTATCGTCAGCAAAAAATGTTGATAAATTGATGATACAACATTGATTTTCCAAGCAAACTTCTTGAAAATCTTAGAACAAAAGGGCTTCTCACAGGTTAATGATACAAACCAGTACTTGGCTGAAGATAATTTGGCAATAAATCAGGACAAAACTAAGTTTTATCGTCAGCAAAAATGTTGATAAATTGATGATACAACATTGATTTTCCAAGCAAACTTCTTGAAAATCTTAGAACAAAAGGGCTTCTCACAGGTTAATGATACAAACCAGTACTTGGCTGAAGATAATTTGGCAATAAATCAGGACAAAACTAAGTTTTATCGTCAGCAAAAATGTTGATAAATTGATGATACAACATTGATTTTCCAAGCAAACTTCTTGAAAATCTTAGAACAAAAGGGCTTCTCACAGGTTAATGATACAAACCAGTACTTGGCTGAAGATAATTTGGCAATAAATCAGGACAAAACTAAGTTTTATCGTCAGCAAAAAATGTTGATAAATTGATGATACAACATTGATTTTCCAAGCAAACTTCTTGAAAATCTTAGAACAAAAGGGCTTCTCACAGGTTAATGATACAAACCAGTACTTGGCTGAAGATAATTTGGCAATAAATCAGGACAAAACTAAGTTTTATCGTCAGCAAAAAATGTTGATAAATTGATGATACAACATTGATTTTCCAAGCAAACTTCTTGAAAATCTTAGAACAAAAGGGCTTCTCACAGGTTAATGATACAAACCAGTACTTGGCTGAAGATAATTTGGCAATAAATCAGGACAAAACTAAGTTTTATCGTCAGCAAAAAAGTTGATAAATTGATGATACAACATTGATTTTCCAAGCAAACTTCTTGAAAATCTTAGAACAAAAGGGCTTCTCACAGGTTAATGATACAAACCAGTACTTGGCTGAAGATAATTTGGCAATAAATCAGGACAAAACTAAGTTTTATCGTCAGCAAAAAATGTTGATAAATTGATGATACAACATTGATTTTCCAAGCAAACTTCTTGAAAATCTTAGAACAAAAGGGCTTCTCACAGGTTAATGATACAAACCAGTACTTGGCTGAAGATAATTTGGCAATAAATCAGGACAAAACTAAGTTTTATCGTCAGTAAAATAGTTGATACAACATTGATTTTCCAAGCAAACTCCTTGCAAATCAGAACTAGAAGATGGAAACTCAGAGAATTCTTGGGTCTTTACACTTCCAAGTTTGTATGTACTTGAAATGATTCTGTATTTCAAATTTAAGTGTGATCACATACAGAACAAGGACATATACAATTTGCATTGTAATTGTTGTGTCAGATTAAGCTTATACAGTAAATTCCTTCCCAAGTTGATGATTTTTGATTAATAAGCTGCCGGTCAATATTAAAATTATAAGACTTTTAAAAGCAGCCTTGGACAACTACTGTTCTCTCTGTATTGTTCTATTCTGTGAAGGAGTTTGTGCACCATATATTTTTTGAACCTGGTTAATTTGAGGTAATCTCTTGTAACAGGCTCCAATGTTATTAAAGGTAGTCACCAATGTTTTTAAATATTTTTATGAATTATTATATTAATTATATATTATACTCAGTGCACTGTACCGTTTCCATGGTTTTTTTATTGCTTTGTGAGACTGTACAGTATTTTAATTTATTGCATAATAATTTGAATGTTAATATTATTGATAGCTTTAATTTATTGTTATAAAAATTAAACAATTTTTATATTTTGTCTAAAAGATAGAATAAATGAAATGGGATGAAAAAAAAATTAGAGTTGGGTAATAATAAAATTGCAAAAATGATGCTTAACCACCGTCATTAAAAGGCAGATTATAATCAAATACGATTTACACTATGGATGTGTTTTTGGCACATGTGAAGCAAGTGTAAGCCCTTATTTAAATATATACAGTATACGCCAAAATAAACAGTACTGAAATTGTAAGATTTTATTTACATAGTTTTGCTAACATATACAATAAAAAGAAGCAAAATCGGTTAGACTCAGGTAATAACAATATGACGTCCGTTCAGTTTTAGGCAACACTCGTACCGTTTTTGAAGGTTTTGCATTATTTTGGTGAAGAAGGGTTGTTTCAAGCTCCTTAACAAATGGTTTTTCCTGGCGTTGAACGATGGTAGCTGATGTCTTCACGGAAAATCTCTCCTTCAACATTCTCCAGACATTTCTGGTGGTGTAAGATCGGGGGAGTGGGCTGGGTAAAGAAAGTTTGTTCTAAGGGAGACGAGGCAGTTGCCAAAAGTTTCTTGAAGGAAAGCAATGTTGGTTAAGGCAGTGTGGCTGGTTGCGCCATCTTACTGGAACCATTGTGAAAAGACAGGTTTCGGGCACAACAAAATCTTCTGACGTCTAATATAAAATGATCAAGAATGACCCTTCATCGGTCCTGATTTACAGTAAGAAGATTTCCATTATTGTCTTCAACAAAGTATGGACCAATTATGCCTCTCTTGACAGAGCGCACCAAATGGTTACATGCATAATATGCTGTGGCCTCTTTGCAACACTGTCAGGACGTTCAAACCCAAGAAAACATGTTGTCTGCTTGTTTATGAAACCATTAAGATGCACTTGCCATTCATCTGAAAACCATACATCACTCAGAAATTCAGGTTCTCAATAGCACATTGATAACATTGAAGCACAGTACTGATTCTTAACCGTTTTTAAAGGTTGCCCAGTTTGTATCTTGTAGGGAAAACCATCATTGTTTTTAAACATTCTTTTCAACGACGTATTGCTTATATTCAGTTTCAAAAGATGTTTGGTTTAGAATTCTTTTCGGTGACTGTAACACTTGCTGCAACACTTATCTGTGGTTTTCATTTGTACAGACAGTAATTGGGCGACTTGAATAGCCCTTCCACTGCCTCAAAACACTACATGTTCTTCGAAATTTTTGAACAACACTAATAATCACAGCAATACTAGGTGGGTTCTTGTAAAAATGTTCCTGAAAACGTAATGCAGTGTGTGACAAACTTGGTCCATCTGAACATCCAATTCCGTATGAGCGAAAATAATGCTCTATGACAAAAGCATTCTATGCAGTAGTTAGCATCATGTCAGCAAAAAAACCTCAAATAAGAAAGAAATAATAACCACGAAGACAAGACGTGGCAACAATCAAAAGTTGACACAGCTGATTGAGAAGGCAGCTACAACTGATTCAGTTTCAGTACTGTTTATTTTGCCGCATACCGTAAATATTTGTTTCACAGAATCCATGGTTCATTTTCACAACCACCAAACTGACATTTTTGGAGACGGATGGTTTTTATTTGTTTTTTGGAATGGAGAATGAGAAAGTTTGTGGATTTCATTTGTACCATTTATTTTACATGCTGTGCGAACAGATACATGAAGAGAATATATTTTTTGTAATGTTAAATTCGACTGGTCTGAAGTGATGCAGTATGCTCAGATAGGGTGATGTATCAATAGATCAAAATCTCATTGGATCGACACATGGAAGGAAGTTCAGTAATTCCATCCCTGGGGGTACAAGCCTGCAAGCTAGTAGCGGAAAATTAGGTCAGTGTGAGGTATAATTACTCAGCACTTACAGACAACTGGCCCATAACAAATTCTCAATACATGGTCAAAATATTCACAAATACCAAATTTAACCCAAATCGGTCTACATGTTTGGACTGTACCACCACCGGACACTGGGACAGACACCAGAAATTCCAAAAACTACGTTTTTAGGATTCAGACAGTCACAAATCGGATATATCCTCAAAAAAATTCAACATAATTTCTAATAAAAATATGAACAAGGTCTGTAAAGGTCTAGGGAGAAACAAGGATAAAGGGATTTTATTTGGAGGCTAGATCCAAGATGGTGTAGTCTAAAGGGAGGTATCGGGAAAAGAAAAAGAAGACTTTGACACATCACTTAATTTTCTTAAAATATGTTAGTATGAAAGTAAAAATGGCTGCCAAAATGTCAGCAGTTTGAAATGAGTTATTTGTAGCTCCTTCTTATGTGAACCTGTAATAATTCAATTTATGTAATCTGGCCCTCCGATGGTAACTTGGTTACCGAAGTGTACATCAGGGAACTGTAATAACATAGGCTAATGAATTTTTGCTAAATGTTTATTTGTGTTGTGTTATTGTACCTAACTTAGTGTTTACAATTGTAAAATTCACCACAGTGTTCATTGATCTGTCCTATATGAACAGATGGAATTAATAGTCAGCTGTTAGCAACAATAGTTTAGTAATTTTGAGGTTGGTTGTCCATATTCATACATTTATAATGAGTGCTAAATTATTGATCCCACCAAGTGTGAAGTACGAGCAGAAATTAAATTTTTGATGACAAACAATATTTCGGCGGTCAAGTTCACAGGCAAATTTGTGATATAAGGCCCGATTATGAATGATGCAAAAATAAGATGAGAAGGACAAACAAACATTTACGATGAAAAATATAGAGGACACGGATGTTGACTGAAGAAATTGACAAACAAAATTGTGAAAACTCGCTTCATGAAATCTTTAAATATATTCTCTTTCTTCACCTTAAATTCTGACTTGCAATGTAGAGGTTTAACAATGACGAAGAATTGAAAAATAGTATATAAATCTAAGTTCAAATCGCAAGTGGCAAAATTTTTCGAAGAGGTAAATGACAAAGTTAATAAAAACTATGAAAAATACGTTGAACAGGCAACTATGTAGAAAAATAGATAAATAAATAAATTTTTTATTCATAATAAAGTTTTTTTCATAATATCCAGTTTTATTTTTATTTCAAACCTAACCTTACTTAAAAAAAAACAATCCTCATGTTGATGCTGAAATCGAGATCAGAAAACGAGCAGGTACAAAACAAAACAACTTACATCCTATCGTGTCAGCTATGTGTATCCCATCTGGAATGTTTTCCTTAATGATATATAATTTTCCTGTACTATTGCCACGTGCACTTCATGATCCCAATTATTACAACCTTGATAATTTTTTAAATTACTGTTTCAGAGTTCTTATTAAAAGAAGAAGTCTTTGTAATGAGTAAAACATCATCCAGTCCTAACAACAATATCAACAGTCAATGAAATTGAAATAATACTTTCTCATGCAGGTTTGAGAGAATTTTAACAACTTTTGAAAGCTGTGGTTGCATGTATCCTAAACAGTTGTATATACCGGGTGTTCAAAACTCTGAAAACACCTTAATATTAATTTTATTAATAAACACAGAACAATGAAACTCTAGGATTACGTCCTCACTGTAGTTACCGACTTTTTGCTCATTTTAACTGTCTTTTTTTGCTTTGGGGGGACGTCCTGTGGAGGAAGTCTAAAAAATCTTAAATGTAAGCATAGGTCAAATTATACCTCATTTTAAAGGTCTTTGTTAGAGGAACAGATTGCCGCAATCCCGACTGAAAAAGGACCATTCGTTTGGAAATGGCAGCCTCTTAAAGTTGGTATGATTTTAATGCTAATTCAATGGTAAATTTTTAGTAAGCTTTACATTAGGTTACAATATCACTTAGTGAGACAGAGCAAATAACCATTCTGATGATGAGGGGTTATGGGGATAGAACTCGTTCATATGAGGAGGTAAGCCGCTTGTTCAATGAAACTTGTCCCAATTGACCACCTATTAAAAAATCAACAGTGTTGAAAACCGTACAGCGCGGTTCTGTAACAGATCGGTCTAGATCCGGATGGCCAAAATCAGCAACCAATGCGACCAATCAGCTACACAAGGACACCACTTCGAGCACCTTCTGTAATACCTTCCAAGGTTTGTTTATTTTTTTATAATTATTGTCTTGCAAAGTAAGTAATTTAAACATAAACAACTGACATACTGTCTGTTCAATTTGATTAATAATGATAATTGTCCCCAATTACATCTGTGCACTCCTAACGTTTTTAAACAATTAAATCGACAATTACTGATATTTCCAATCCCTCCACACTCCAGCTGTGAAATTCTCATAGCTAAAACACTAACATAACCAACACGGTTGAGTATTCACTTCTGCCTTTTAATCTTCGCAACGTAAAGTTAACAAATTGTAAAAGGCTGCCATTTTCAAATGAATGGTCCTTTTTCAGTCGGGATTGCGGCAATGTGTTCCTCTAACAAAGACCTTTAAAATGAAGTATAATTCGACCTATTCTTACATTTAAGATTTTTTAGACTTCCTCCACAGGACGTCCCCCCAAAGTGAAAAAAGACAGTTAAAATGAGCAAAAAGTCGGTAACTACAGTGAGGACGTAATCCTAGAGTTTAATTGCTCTGCGTTTATTAATAAAATAAATATTAAGGGGTTTCCAGAATTTTTGAACACCCGGTATATATTTGTTTAAAGTACCAAAACAGTTAAATTGAGATTGTAGACAACTTTGTATACTTGAAAGTTAATGTTGCAGTGGATAGACCAGAAGAACAAAATATAAGGAGAAGAATATTTGTGTGCGACAAAGTTTACATTGCCTAGTTACAAACTTTAAATCGAAACTGTACAACAGAAAACCAAATAAAAAATATACAAAACTAAAAGGCCAAGCCTTTGCTATACCACTAAAAGACCTAAAGTAAATTTAATACTTTTGAAAAGAAATTCTTCGAAGTATTGTCTTACAGTATAAAGGCAAAAATCCTCTCGGTCATCATTGTCTTGAAAAAAGACAAAAAAAACAACATAAAATAACAACCCCTAGCCCTTTGTCTAATTTTAGTGTTATGTTTGCAAATACACTTGTTTTTAATAAATAGCCAGGGTCTGAATAGAACAAGAGTTAGCCAAGAAAGACGTGATAGGAAAAATTAAAGAGAGGAATCTAACCTAAAACTAGATGAAGAAAGGAATAGATCCAGCTAGGTAGGGTCCCATAGGATTCAAAGAATATGATGACTCATGAACTTACAAGGACTCTGGATAATCAAATTGAACCATGATCGTAAGGAGTTACTAGTATGGGGGCAGTCATGTGAGGATGGGAGAGCATAGAAACTCAAAGATGGCACTACAAGGGAAATGGATGGGGAAAAGACCATGAGGGTGGGTAAGTAAAACATGGGGTGAGAGAATCACAGAAAATACAAGAGAGTTAGGAATAAAGAACTGACAGAGATGAGTGGAAGCCAGAGTCTGACTTTGAGGTGTTAGGCCAGAGTAATAGGACTAGCTATCGGATTACCTCTGGATTGTAATTTTTTCATACAATCTAAAGAAATGAAGATTTTCTAAACTAAAAAAAAAGGTATTATTTTGTAAATTAACTTGTTAATTCCAAATTATGCTCACATTCAAATAGGAATTAAAATTGTGTAACTTTAAAATGTCCAAAAGAACTGATTTGTCCAATAAAATTGCACCCCTCCAGCCCAAAGTGTTTTATGTCTTATTTTGTTAAACTATTATAAGATAAAGTGACCAGCTCTAATGTTAATAATATTTTCTGCGGACATAACTGAGCAGTATTTATTTTGCAGATGAGAGGGGGAGGAACTGTATATTGCATGTATGTGTAGTACATATAACTTGATACTTTTCTTAACTTCCTGTGTCAACTTACATAACCTGTATCTCCCCCCCCCTTTACTCTACATTTAGCAGAACATGGTGTACATGTACAACTTCTATGGATTCTATATTCATGAACCGATGGTGTGAAATTTAGTCATGCCTGAGAGAATAGATTATGAACTAGAAATTTCAAAACAGTTTTATATATTTAGAGAATATTAGCTTTTACAAGATGAGAAAATAACACATATTTGTAAACAATAGTGAATTATGCAATATAATTGAAACAATATTACACTTGTTTTCAGTTGAATAATTAAATACAATAGAATTCTCTTAACATTGCTTTCCATTGTAAGGGTCGACAGGAACACCACACACAAAACTGTTTAATCAAACTTTGTTTAAAAAAATTATTGTAAAGGCACTGCTCCACCTCCACCATATTGGTTTTATCCCCCATAAGAATAATGATTGTTCAAATGTGTCAAATGTTGTACTAATATTATTTTTCATCTCTGAACTATCATTTGTCTCGGTTTAATAAACATGTATATGTAAATATATATATTTTTTAACTAGTATATATTTATTAGTTTTTGAGAAAAAATATGTAAATAAAATTTAAAATTTGATAATTATTTGCTTGTAACTTAACAATGAGAAGAATTTATTACTTTAACACAAAAACATTTTACAATTCCTTATTTATTAAAAGCAAATAGTTTCACGGACTAACTTAAGAAATAAGACGGATACAAGGTTTACAACTATAGTATATGTAATGCAGCTGTGCAGCTTAGTGCAAATATTTTTTACCATAATTTACAAAATAAAAATATTCTTAATTTATCAGACCATTCTAAACACCAGTCAGATGTCTATTCCTTGTATCACTAGGCTACATTCTTTTTTTTTAATTGTGTTAATTATTCTTAATTCTAATTTATTTAACAATTAAATTATTGACGCAACATATATTTAAAGAAAAATTAATATTACTCATACAATAATTCTTTGATTTAAATTTGTTCAGAGTCTAATGTTTTCAGTTTTAATATGATGATAGGGTGTGATGACGGCAACAGTACAGCTATATTGCATGGAGTCTAAGTACTAAGCTGTAAAGCATAGGGATTCACTGATGTCATGATGTCAACTCATAAATTTTATTTCACTCCTGCAAAATCTTAATGTTTCATTTAAATTAACTTTTTAAACATAAAATATCAGGATGACATTATATACATACATTTGTTTTATAGTAGAAGTACACATGTATGGAAACAGTCCAAAGATTTGTTTGTTTAATATTAAAAAAAAAAAAAAATTTCACAATAGTAGAAAATTTTATTTCTGACAATTTTCACAGAAACATTTTCCCCATAAAAACGCGATCTTTTAACAAAATACTTTATAAATAGTGAAAAACAGCAATTTTCCAACAATTTAAAGTTTTTGTTCAAGTACGTACAATTGTAATTGCTGGAGTTACGCACTGATCATTGTTATATTAGTCACAAAATTTGTATAGAAAAATAGTATTTTTTCCTAACTAATATAAAAATGGGAGTTATCAACAATTTTGTTTTTGAAAATGTAGTTTTCCAACTTTTCTGCACATAAAATGGATCAAGAAATCTGTTCAGTCATTTGCTCTGTAAGTCTTTCAATATCAAAGGAGAAAAATTTGAAAATTCAAATTTATGTCGTATTTAAAACCAAATTTTCTCTATTATTTCTGAATGACTATTGTTTGGTTGTGTTTTCATTGTAGCTTCTATTTAGAGACTTTAACAGTTTGGTTTTTCACTTCCCGCAAAAAGCAGGGAGTCTCCACCTCGTAATCGGTTTTAAAGCTGACACCAAAGCAAACTAAATAGGCTTATACAGAATAAAGTTATAAGAATGACCTCGAGAAATGTAAATAGTAACATCAGAATTGTGGCATACTTATCACAGTAATTAATTATTAAAAAGCGAGTTGAGCCAGCATGCCTCATGTTAACATTGCATTAAGGGGTCAGTGTACAAATCTTGGCAAAATATTTTATAAATTGGTACAGTTGTTGCCTCTAAGCTGCTGTTAACCTTGCAACAAGAAGTAGAAGAGCCATGAATGAGCCTTTTTCAAAGATAGAAAGAACAACAGAAAATTGTAACTTTGGATAAACCAAGTGAAAACTAAATACATAAAATAGAAAAAAAGTCCAGAGATAAAATATGCCAACAGCAAAGCATTCAAAAGAATACGTATCTGGGACCTAAAGCTATCTGGGACATATCGGATCAAATTAGAGTGAGGATATCGGCAGCAAATAGAGCATACTGCCACCATCAACACCAGACACTACTCATTAAAAAGAATAGAGAGCTTTACATATTTGGAATCTAAAGCTATCTGGGACATATCGGATCAAATTAGAGTGAGGATATTGGCAGAAAATAGAGCATACTGCCACCATCACCACCAGAAACTACTCATTAAAAAGAATAGAGAGGTTTACATATCTGGGATCTAAAGCTATCTGGGACATATCGGATCAAATTAGAGTGAGGATATCGCCAGCCAATAGAGCATACTGCCACCATCAACACCTAAACTACTCATTCAAAAGAATAGAGAGCTGACATATCTGAAATCTAAAGCTATCTGGGACATATAGGATCAAATTAGAGTGAGAATATCGGCAGCAAATAGAGCATACTGCCACCATCAACACCTAACCTACTCATTCAAAAGAATAGAGAGCTGACATATCTGAAATCTAAAGCTATCTGGGACATATAGGATCAAATTAGAGTGAGAATATCGGCAGCAAATAGAGCATACTGCCACCATCAACACCTAACCTACTCATTCAAAAGAATAGAGAGCTGACGTATCTGAGATAAAAGCTATCTGGGACATATCGGATCAAATTAGAGTGAGGCTATTGACAGCAAATAGAGCATACTGCCACCATCAACACCAGAAACTACTCATTCAAAGAATAGAGAGCTTTACATATCTGGAATCTAAAGCTATCTGGGACATATCGGATCAAATTAGAGTGAGGCTATTGGCAGCATATAGAGCATACTACCAACATCACCACCAGAAACTACTCATTCAAAGAATAGAGAGCTTTACATATCTGGAATCTAAAGCTATCTGGGACATATCGGATCAAATTAGAGTGAGGCTATTGGCAGCATATAGAGCATACTACCAACATCACTACCAGAAACTACTCATTAAAAAGAATAGAGAGCTTTACATATCTGGAATCTAAAGCTACCTGGGACATATCGGATCAAATTAGAGTGAGGCTATTGGCAGCATATAGAGCATACTGTCACCATCAACACCAGACACTACTCATTCAAAGAATAGAGAGCTTTACATATCTGGAATCTAAAGCTATCTGGGACATATCGGATCAAATTAGAGTGAGGCTATTTGCAGCAAATAGAGCATACTACCACCATCACCACCAGAAACTACTCATTAAAAAGAATAGAGAGCTTTACATATCTGGAATCTAAAGCTATCTGGGACATATCGGATCAAATTAGAGTGAGGCTATTGGCAGCATATAGAGCATACTGTCACCATCACCACCAGAAACTACTCATTCAAAGAATAGAGAGCTTTACATATCTGGAATCTAAAGCTATCTGGGACATATCGGATCAAATTAGAGTGAGGCTATTTGCAGCAAATAGAGCATACTGTCACCATCACCACCAGAAACTACTCATTCAAAGAATAGAGAGCTTTACATATCTGGAATCTAAAGCTATCTGGGACATATCGGATCAAATTAGAGTGAGGCTATTTGCAGCAAATAGAGCATACTACCACCATCACCACCAGAAACTACTCATTAAAAAGAATAGAGAGCTTTACATATCTGGAATCTAAAGCTATCTGGGACATATCGGATCAAATTAGAGTGAGGCTATTGGCAGCATATAGAGCATACTGTCACCATCACCACCAGAAACTACTCATTCAAAGAATAGAGAGCTTTACATATCTGGAATCTAAAGCTATCTGGGACATATCGGATCAAATTAGAGTGAGGCTATTTGCAGCAAATAGAGCATACTCTCACCATCACCACCAGAAACTACTCATTCAAAGAATAGAGAGCTTTACATATCTGGAATCTAAAGCTACCTGGGACATATCGGATCAAATTAGAGTGAGGCTATTTGCAGCAAATAGAGCATACTGCCACCATCACCACCAGAAACTACTCATTCAAAGAATAGAGAGCTTTACTTATCTGGAATCTAAAGCTATCTGGGACATATCGGATCAAATTAGAGTGAGGCTATTTGCAGCAAATAGAGCATACTACCACCATCACCACCAGAAACTACTCATTAAAAAGAATAGAGAGCTTTACATATCTGGAATCTAAAGCTACCTGGGACATATCGGATCAAATTAGAGTGAGGCTATTTGCAGCAAATAGAGCATACTGCCACCATCACCACCAGAAACTACTCATTCAAAGAATAGAGAGCTTTACATATTTGGAATCTAAAGCTATCTGGGACATATCGGATCAAATTAGAGTGAGGCTATTGGCAGCATATAGCCGACGATGCCGCAAGGCGAAACAATTGTAGCTCATTTATACTATTAAATATTTGAAACTTTAAGCTTTTGCTTTATTTTATCCTTGAATATGGAGTTTCAACAAGAAATATCTGCTATTACATTAAAGTTAAATGGTGCTAAGTTTCTTCTATGTACAGGATCAGTGGACATGGTTTATCGATTTAATCAAACTTGTAAAACTAGGACATATTGGACATACATTAAGCACAAGACAGCAAGTGGATGAGAAATACAAAACATACTACGATAGTGATAAATCATCTAACAATCAAACAAATTTTGTATACAGTTCAAAAAAAATTCTGAATAGCTGATTCAGATATTTAAAAAATTGAAACCTTAAGAACTGATGTTAGGTTATGAAATTCGTATTACAGTCATCCTCAACGAAAATGTGACAATCCGAGATCCACAAACAAATATTAAACAGTATGCCCTTCACCAGAACACGTTTTAACACTTATAATGAAATGTCGATAAATTTTATGTTTTAGTAATGAGTATCCTGGTTGATCTTGAAGGCTGCCTGTTACAATACCTTCCTTTCTCCATACCACTTTCCTTTTAGGTACTGTATTGTTTAGTTTGGTTAAAGAGCTTAGCACTTGGAGACATATTTGTAGAAATACCTTGTGTTTTTGGTTACTATAGTTTAATTTTAGGTCAAAAATATCGCATCGTTCAGCTATGGGTGTAGTTTTATTTTTGTGTAAATCAGTCAGCAAGTGACAGAGATGTTATTACAAACCCTTAATTTTTTAGTATTTTTGTGTATTTAGTTATTCATTTTTATTTTTGTATATTTAGTAAGTGACTGTGATATTATTATAATCCTTCTATTTTTTGTACATAAAATGGATCATCCTCATTGTACAGTATTCGATCTCTAAACATCCAGTATCCAGACATTAGTAATCACGTTCGTAGATTATTGGATTCTAATGAAACTGACGATAATGTAATGGATGATCTGGACTTTTGTTCTCTCTGAGGAGGAAGTGGATGTACAAAGTGAAGATTCAATAGACACACTTGATGCAATGCTTTGCTCAAAAGTGAAAATAATCAAGAGAGGAATATTAAAAATGCGAAGATAGAATGTTCCGCTTCCACTTTTTTTTAAAGAAATACTGAAGAAAAGTGAATATGGACAAAGACAAATGTTTGGAGAAGCAATCCCCCCCTTCTTCCCCCAACAAGGAATCTCAGGACAATAATATATAATATTCGTCAGGACGTCACAATATAATTAGGACTGGATTACCAGGGATAAGAGATTCTGAAGAGCCTAAGAAAACCAGCATAAAAGAAGAAGAGTGGAAGCTTTTTTTATACAGAAATTATACTAACGTAAAATAGAGTACTGTCAGGCAAAATCTTGTCTATTGAATGTCGCAGAAACTACCAAGATACAAATATTGAGAAGATAAGTGGTCTTATTTGGTTGTTACTGTTATCTCTGATTCTAAAATCCAACAATGAAAAGATGTCATCTCTCTTCACAAGGGATGAATTCATTCGCCTAATATTTCATGCAACAATATCTGTAAAAAGCTATGATATACTCATGGGATGGCTGAGGTGTGATAATATACAAACTTGTGTGCAGGTACAAAGAAATGATAAAGCAGCACCAATTTCAGAGATATTTGCTGAATTCATCTCTAACAGTCAGGGAATGTATTGTGTTTCAGCACAATCATGGCACCATCAACGAGATGCTAGTTCCTTTTCGAGGGCAATGATTTCAGGGTTTACATGCCCAAACAAAACCCAAAAAGTAAGGGTACAAATTAAGTGTATGGTCATCGATGCTAAAACCTTGTATCTATTCAATGCATACATTTATTTAAAAAAAGAGAGAGACTGATGGAGTGGGGTTGATCAAAAAGAAAGGGAATTGAGTAGCTATACCAACGATATGACACTATTAGAGAATTCGAGAGATAGAAGTCTCTATTTTATTTTCCCTTATCTTCTTTTTTCCAAAGTAAAAAAATGTCTATGAGGTTTTATACCATAAAACAAAATCTTTATTTTTATTGTCGTCAAAAGTTAACAAAGTTAACGATAAAAACAAGTTAATTTCTTGCTAATCTAATCATACAGAAGTTTAAATATGTAGATTTTTCCTCAAAGTGTAATATATTCACTCAATAGTAAGAATTTTGCGGCTTTTAGGGAAATTTTTTCCGCTCTAATTGATTTTTGATCTCCCCATTTAGCCTCAGTTGGTATATGATGGAATAAATTACTTTGCTGACTTCACATTCTAAAATGTTAAATTAAATTTGAAAATTTAGGGATTCTGAGAAAAAGTAATTAACAAAAGATGTTATTCGACTTAGCATCTTTAAAAATAATTCCAACTGGTTCCCGACATGATAATATCAAGATCTTGTGTTTGTATGTATGTGTACAAGTGACAAGACCTATAATATGTCTGATATATTTAGGCAGGTTGAGGGGTAACGAGTGCCACTCCTCACTCTCTCCTCACCTTCCCCATCCTAGTCCCGCACACGTATTTCCAATTGTGCAAATATAACAGTACGGTAGTGTTTTTTTATTTGTTTATTGTGTGTTATTTAGTTGTTTGAAATGGCAACAAAAAGTCCGGATATTAGGAGCCAATCTAAAAAAGTGGTGTTTAGTGTATACAAATACCTTAAAGAACTTGTTAAAAACTGGCCAAATGCCACAATTCTAGAAGTGTTCTCTGATATATAAAAAGCAACAGCAGACGCATGCTTGTTATCTCTCTGAAGTGTACAAAGAATAACCTCGGAAAGAAAAAAAACCATCCCATATTTTTTAATGTAAGAAATCAAACAAATCAGTTTTTATCGCCTAAAAAGGTCGGCAGAAGTGAGTGGTGGAGGGGATACCTCTACTCTCCCTCAACCGGCCTAAATTTATCAGACAAATAATATAGGGTAATACAGGCATGGTGTGAGATATCTATTAATCTAGCTAAAGCGGATCTTATATTTACTTATTTAGCAAATAAAAACGAGCCAAAACTAATTGTCACCAAAAATGTCATTTCAGTGGTTGTCAATAAAAAATTGAAAATGAACCATGGTTACTGTCTTTGAAAAAAATTGCTGTTTGATTAAAATCGAGAATTATAAATAATGACGGTGATGAAGTTCATTTTGTTTTTTTGCCAATTATTCTCTTTCTGAAAGTCTAAAACACAAAAAAACCTTGCCACAGGTCAAAATGCCAAACAAGTTCTACGTGAGAAACTACTTTATGAACGAAAGAAGTTAATAATGTAGACTTAATTGTGTATTTTCTTAAAATGCAAAGTTGGTTCAAAGACCTCGTAACCACTGGAGCATGAGCCATGTACTATTAATGAGACAGACTAATTTAAGATAAATATCTGTATCTATGGGCGGATGGGCAGTTAATTGGAGTTATAAATAAATAGAATATTTAACCACAAGTGGGTCAATGAAGTCCCGTGATATGGATTATACATGTGGGTTTAATTAATTTTAAGACCTGGGTAGAGATGATAAACATTCAGTCCTTGACAAAATGCCATACTCATTAAGAGACAAGAATTACATGATTAAATTAATATTGTATGGATATCGGATGACTAGTTCCTATACCAAGAATGTATTGCTCTTACAGAACAATAAATGAAATGAAAACTGTTACGTAATATTAATTTAAATGCAGACACTTGCCTTTTGAGAAATACTTTATTGATAAAAAGATCACCATAGCTGGATGAGCGATGAGCACAATTTTGTTTATGTCTGTGTCATCTTTACAAGAGAATTATGACTCTATTGTTTTACAGTATTCATCAGAAAATATCTAACACAATAAGTGAAAAGAAAAATGTTCTCGGGATATGTAATCTTTGTTAGATTATTTAGATAAACATTTGATTGTCACTATTTTATTAAACTTTCCTTGAGTTTGGGAGTAGGTTGGCATATCTAAGACAGGGCTGATATTAAAATCTACCAACAAGGGAGCCCATTAGGTTTGAAAAACAAAGTTTAGTACACACCCATAATGGTCTCGAAACTCTTGTCCTTTCTGACCAAACCTCAATCTTGAGTAACCAGTTCAAATGAGTAACTAAATTAATTAAATATAAGGAGCCTTAATCAAAACTAAAACTACACTTCCACATAACACCAAACCCTTATGCGTTGCGGTGCAAAAGGCCATCGATCAATTTGTACTCACATTTCAATATTCGTCATTACAACAGTTCGATTCGCAAAAACTTGTCAACACCATTAACCCAATTAATTAGAAGGCCATGGTAAATTTAGAGAGAGAGAGAAATAACTCACTCGATGAGTTATAACTAACGAGTTTGGCAAATAAGGCCATAAGGTTAAAATGGACATACATCGATTGCCGAGCTGTTCAGACACATTTTACACACGCCAGGTCTCTCAAGCAAGGAGATTGATATTAAAAACCCTTGTTACATGGTGCGGGATTGCAACCAAGACGGACCAAATGTGGTTACTGTGACTCTAAAACATCACGCAAAATTAGGACAAATTAAGATTATTTCTTTGATCAAAGTCTATAACAAAAGTTGAAATATGTAATGATACCTACTGTTGTTTAAATTTAGATGTTTATTGAACAGGGAGTGATTTACTCCCAATATCCAGCACAGTTTACCACCACATTAAGCTGGATAGTCACTGGCCTGCTTCATTGCAAATATGTTTTACACATTCTTTTGAAGAATTAAAATTTTTTACATATTCAATATTGAGATGGTAAAAAAAAAAATGACAGCAAACTTTTATAAATATTTTCCTTTTTTACTTTTTATATAAAGAAAAAGTATTTTGAAGAGAAATAAATAAATAGTAAAATTTTCATGAAAATATCCGATTTGAAGTACCTTGAGCTCCAAAAAAGTAGTTTATGAATAATGTTCGTCTGTCATCCGCATCTACAACCCAAGAGTAGATCAAATTAGATATATGATCACGGTTGTTTTTGTTTTTGTATATAGTACTCACAACCCATAAATTTCTTTTACTTTGTTTTGGTTCACATTAAAATTAGATCAAAATTGCTTGTAATGATTTTGAGATATTGTAATGTTTATAACAGTGTGGATAGTTCATTCTTCTTTTAACTGATAAGTTCAAACAAGTAAGGAATAGTTAAGTAAAATAAGACATAAAACACTTTGGGACGACGGGGGCATTTTTATTGCTTAAATCAGTTCTTAGGAACGTTTTAAAGCTATACAAAAAATGTATTCCCTATTTGAAGGTGAGCAAAGTTTGGTATTTAAACATTTCAAAAAAAATATTGCTCCTATGAAAAAATTAATTATCACCATTATTGTTCATTATTAAATTAGAAAGAAAAAGCACTTTTGGGTGCAAAAGACAAGATTTTAAATATCTTAAAGGTACTGTAAAATATCTTTGCTTTTTTTTTAATTTCACCAAAACAGTAATATTATCCAAAATCCAACTTGTTATACGTCATTTTCCTTAGAACAGTCTATAGAATTTATCTATAAACGAATAAAAAGTTTGGATGTAAAAATGTTGGCATTAGTATGTCAGGAATGAAAAACATTGCTGTAAAAAAGGCAAAATGTCAAAAAAGTGCCTAATAAAATTTATAAAAAAGAGACTCTTCAAGATATATACAAAAGTTTTGGAATTCATTTGTGAATAAAAATTAGTAAGAAAATATATAATTTTCGAAAAGTTACATTTTGAAAAAATACCAAAAATAGTAATATTATCCAAAACCCAACTTGTTATATATAATGTGTTTTTCAAAAGGGGGCATAAAATTCATATATGCAATGAAAATAAATTTGGAAGTAAAAATTTTGGAATTATTATGTAGAAATCAAAAAATGTGCAATAACCGAAGCAAAAGGTCACAAAAATGCTCATAATATACAATAAAAAAAAATTAATATTTTTTCAAGATATACAAAAGTTTTGTAATATATTTGTAAATAAAAGCATGTAAAAAAAATAATAATATCAGAATATTTTTATTAGAAAAAATAAATTTTTGTGAAAAAAGGACACAAAAGCTAAAAACTTATTTTGAAAAATTCACCAATAATATTTATTTTATCCACAACCCAACTTGTTATATACCATTAATTAGAAAAAGGTACATAGAATTGAACTGTGAATTCATAAATTAGGTAATAGAGGTAATGAGAAAAATTTTCTTTATGTCACTAAAATTGGAACAAAAAATCACCAACAAACTTCTATAAAATAATAGACAAATTTTTTAGACCAAACACTTACACTAGTTATAGTATATAGTTGTGAAGCTAAATCTGTATCGACAAAACACAATAAATGAAAAAATAATTAACTCGCAAAACAATAACATAAAACACACTAAACTTGACATAGGGCCAGCCAGTCCAGCATGCAAAATGTCCTATCAGTCTATCTCGTTCAGTGACAAAAACAAACTGATTCCGTCTGGTAACCTCGACTTTGAAAGTACAGTATATTACCAAAATATTCGTTCCAAATAAACGTGTAATATTTTCCACGAAAGCTACAAACTTCCTCTTTTCATTGATATATAGATCGTCAAAAAAATTGAAATATTACTAATCTATATTTGACATAAAGTGCGGTTGTCACAAATCCCACTTAGACGAATCATTGTGGCCATGATTTTTAAAAAATATCTGTATCTCAATAATTATGAGATCAATGATAATTTGGAAGGCATCGTTGAAAAGAGAAGGAAAAACACTATATAACAGTGTACCTTTGTAGTAGTTGTAACAGAAATGTAGACTTGTGAAACAGACAAATATGATGTGATATAATTTTTGTCTTCTTCTTCGACAACAGTTGTAGGGTTTATGCTAGTAACGAAATACAGTAACTTTAGCGATTTATTAAATTATTTTCGTTACGATTTATGAATTTTAGTTATAAGAATTTGTGAGTATGGATCATTAGCTTTACAGAAATATTAAAATTATTATGATAGGATGATATTTAGTGGGTGAAATGTTGATTTGAAAAAAGTGTGATTTTTACGACATCATGGTTGTCAAATGCCACTTACAGAAATGCAAATTTGCGACAACCGGTTGTCGAATGTCAGTTGGAGGATTAAAAACAAAAAGATTCAAAGATTGAACTAAAATTTATCCCGTTACCGCTTTACGAAATAACAAAATCTTGAATGAAAAAGAAATTTAACTTCCTATGATATACTTGAAATAATCAATGTACTCATTTGTTTCTCTCTTGAATGCTGTGCCTGGTTTGATTGGGTTATTTCCTCCATCTATGCTACAACAATACACTAAGACAATTTTCATACATTTTTACTTACTTATAAAGTTACTTAGATTGTATCAACTGTTTTCATTTTTGCATTGCAAAGTACTTTAAGAATCTCTACAATTTAGTAAAAAATTCATATTTTATATTGTTTAAAATATTTCCACACTAAATTTTGCATAGTTATTAATTTTCATAAGAAGTCATTTCTTAACATTTCATTCAAAATTATCAATAATTGGTATACTAATATCTAATTTTTAAGGAGATGATGATTGAAAGGTTTTTCGCCTTTAAACAAGGGGAAAAAAACTGTTTAAAATCGGCATATGTAAACTCTGAGGTATAACTCATTCAATATACTAATCAATTTCAAAATAATCTCATTTTTATTTGTAATTTAATAATGAAATGATTTGCAACTTAACCCTTTGGGTGCCACAATAATTTTAACATAGTCACAAATAATGTCAAATGTATTTTGGTTAGGGTTGTGCTAAAAATACCAAGGTCTAAATACTGTAAATATAACGTTTTAGAGATATCATCGCTTGGTAGTTTTTGCTCATTTTCAGGTGACGATATATGGTCACCATGACACTCTAAGGGTTAAATTGTTAATACTAAATTTAAAAGCTCACCTTCAAATAGCGACAAATTTCTTGTTCTTTAAAATGTCCCTAATAACCAATTTAAGCAATAAGTATGGGTCCTCTCATTCTCAGACCGAAATAAGTCTTACTTTATCCAACTAAGGATAAGAAGAGAGGAAGAAAATTGTTTTCAAACCATCACCCTGTACACGATGGAGTATTAAGCCTTATTAATATTTAAAATCAGTTAATTTTTTTCCAATCCATGATTTCATTTTGTTTACGGCTTCTGACAATTCTTCAATAACATTTTTTAATAACCACAGTAGTAACTTTTTTAACTTAGTAAATAACTTGTACGTAGGTTCAATTAAAAATTAATTTCTCTACGAAAGATCACTAGCAACAACGAACCTGGTGCTTCATAAATTGACATACAGTTTGTTAGCATACATAAATCAGTAAAGACATTATTGACCGAGTTAGCTTGATTTTAAAAATTTACCCTGTAGTTAAAATATTCTAGGTCAAAGGTAAAGGCGGTTCTATTATCTTGAACCTTGAATATCTCAGCCCACAGAATTGGTTTAAAAAAAAAAATTGGTTTTTGCACAACCTTTATTTTGGTCTGTTCTACCTACGTACAAAACTCTATTAAATACTTGTTTAATTGCTGAGAAACAGAATATGTGACAAAATCAGATTTGAATCCAGGGTCGCATTTAGGTGTTCAGCGCTTGTAGGCACTTTTTGCCGTCGGAGCTCCCCTCCCATGTACGGAATTTATTTCGAAGAACTTGTCTCTAGTCTTTTGTCTCTATACATCAACACTCAATATAAGCATACAATTTTGTAAAAAGATCATAAACTGAGAATGTAATGTGAAACAAACAACCATTGTCTAAATAATAATGTGAACCTAAAATTAGAGGCTGTTAGTTCAAGTAAAAAATAGCATTTATACAAGACAGTACATGATTTCACAGTAGGGCAGTAAAGTGTTGAGACTTACTATTTGCTTTATATTTCTTGTCTGTTTTTCATATCTGAATACTTCGAAATAATTTCTTTGAAGTCCAGTGGTGAAGTGACATCATTTTCAATGGCCATTATGGCTAGAGCATTCAGCTTTATACTGGCCATAGGAGCATTCCTCAGGAACTTTATCACTCGTTTAAGGGTTGAAAATGACCTTTTTTCCTGAACAGATAGTGACGGATATGCTCAATACTATTCTGAGAATAATTTCAATGTTTGGAAAAATAGTTTGTAAGTTGCCACTTTTGATCATTTTTAGGATTTAGGAGAAAGATCTTTCCTTATTTCCCTTTCTTTGTTTTTATCATCTCCATCTGGACAATATCCACCTGGTACTGAAATATCCTTGAACAAGGCCATGTATAAAAGAGAATGCTGCAAAAAGCTTTTGAACTGAATACATTAGTCCGATAAATTCTCTTCCAAATCATTGTCATATATTTTGGAAAAATCTGTGGCTCTTGTAACGATAGTGTTATCTTCTGAACTTTTGAGAATCAAGGGAAAACTAAACCTCTGGGCGAAAGTGTCATAAAATTGAGACATTTTTCGAAGCTCCTCAGTTAACCTATCTATATTCATAAGAAAGGTTCCTGTTCCAAAACTAAAACACTCTTTAGGATCCAAATTGGCAAGTTGGGATGAAGATGAATGTTCTTTGTTTTCATCTTTTTTTTAGGGTGGCGCAGCGGTAATATTCCAAAATTCGACTACAACTAAGGAGTCACCAATATGAAAGTTTATTTGTTGACCTGATACCTGATGCTGTTTTTAAATTTTAATCTTCCCCTTCCGGACTGGATGTTTATCTTTTCGCCGGCCGGCGCCAGTGAGTCACCGTGGTGCGCGACGTAGCGATAGCTGCATTACTTATCGGCCAACGGTAAACAATACACATACTTCGTATCATGACATTAAATAATAAATACTGCTCTCTAAAAAATATTGGTTATTGCCGTTTTGGATGCACGATGCACAATCTTGTCTGAAGACATTTTACCTTATTTTAGTAATTTCTTGACAATACTCATAAAAATATTGTTATGATAGAGGGGGCCCGTCGCGGGTCCGGGTCCCGGTCCCGGTAATATTTTCCGAAAAATCCCGGTCAAGGCTTGCGGGCCCATCAGCTCGCGGGCCCGCTATCGCCGCCATTGCACCATCCGCTTCAGCCGCTGTTACCCTCAGAGTGTGCAGAACAGAGGTTACATTCTGCTAATGGGGTTTGCTCTTTGACTCGCTGTTGAAGCCCAGAGTATACTCCAGACAAGTTGGTTGCATTGTCATAACTCTGGTCTCTACAGTCTTTATATCAATCCTGAGAGATTAAAGAGTTGAAAATAACAACTAATGTCATTTCTTTAGTAGATCTTCAACTTCATTCACCACTGAAGGCTCATTCAAATTTCCTAAAAGGTCGGTTTTGTTATCAGAGTTAAAATTACCACTGTCAATGACGTCATCGGCAGAAAGTTTTTTACACTGTTCATCGCCACATTTACTTGTCCTCAGTCGCGAATCTTCTTTAGGTATTTAAAATGTTATAATTTTTGGAACTTTATGTAAAACATTTTCTTTACTTCTTTTCTTTTTTTTAACTGATATCCACTACGTTTTTTGCATAACCAATAAAATCCTAGTTATAATAAAAAGGGCTGATTTAAACATTAAAATAATTAAATATTTGTTTGTTACAGTAGTTTTATTTTAAATCAAAGAATAATTCATTTTTATTAAAAAATACGATGTTAAGAGCGCCATAATCACACTTTAAACTTTAAGCTCAAATTCTTTCGAAAACGGCTGGTTTGGTTTTAGAAAAAAGATCTGAATAAAAATGTTTGTAGAGTGGGCCTAATTGCTGATGACAAATCATTCAGTTAGCAGTTTTAAGATCTTAATTTATATTTTAAGAATGTAAAATAAAAATTATGTTGAAAATCAACAAGACCCAAGCTATAGGCATTTGTTGTTAATAATATTTTGTTATTTAGTGTTTCAAGGACTATTATGTACTATCATAAAAAAATAACATAGTTATGAATATTATGATGGTAATTTCATTTCAAAACAATTATAAGAAAACAAGCGTAATAAATAGATTTTGAAGTATCCTAAAACTTTTGTTCTATTACACCCTTTATCCTCAATTTTAATTTTAATAATAATGTAAATCATGAATAACACTGATTGTAAATTATTGTTTTATGGTTGTTGGGATGTGATTTTTGTACATCACAAAACATAAAATGTGATTATCCATTTTTAAAAAATTTTGATTCGTATAATAAATTAGATAAGTTGGTCTAGTTTAAAAGGCGTCCTAAGACGATCTTGTATTTATTAAATTCCTAATTGTAGTGTATATGGTGAGGTACTTTTTCTAGTTACATTATATTACCAGAATTACAAGATGGATGAAGACAACAAAATCCGACAAAACTAGTTATAAATGTAAAGTTCACCATCACTGCTCAATGGGTGTCACAACAACACATAAATCACAACACAAAACAATCAAATTAATATGTAACAAATTACAACATAGCTATATTTACAGCTATGTGTGTATTCGTTGACTCACAGCATTGAAAAAACACTTATACTTCAACTCGACTGACTATAAATCGATCACCACTGTTATGTTTTGTTTTGCGCCACTTGTATTGTGTGTGCTGCATGACTCATCAAACTCAGAGGGTGGGGAGGGAGAAGGTTTGTCAGTAGCCGGGCGAAATTCTAAGTTGCAGACAGAAGCGACTCATTGTACTTGTATTTTTATTGCGTTGCGGTAGGTGCTTCTACTTAAAAAAAAAAGTAATAATACTTATGGTCTTCTGCTCTTTTGTCATTGTTAAAAATAATTTGTTTACTATTTCATACCAATTTTGTCCCACGACTTTTTAAATTTTCTTATAACTACAGTACATTTTAATTTTTTATATATAATTAGGTACCCCTATACCTTTTGCCCCAAAATTTTGCTCTTTAGGCCCGGGCCTAGTTGATCTAATGGAAAATATGGCCCAGTTTGTACACCAAGGACACTGCTAGTATATTGGGCTTCAGTAAGAAAAACAAAGGACCCAATATATAAGATCATGGTACGCCACATATAATTCATTCACAATTGGATATAAATTTATTATTTTGTAAATATGAATTCATTGTTGAAAAACACTATACCTTGCTGAAGTATCCGACTGTATGGCATCCTTCGTTATCGCCAATGGTCATCACATAGAAGAGGAAAGGTTCTACATCATAGTAAAGTGTTTTGTGGTCAAGAAAGAACTTTGCTAACAAGCACAGGTTCTGACAGTAAGGTTTGTAACGCTTCCCATCAACTTCCCACACACATACTTTATCTTTTCTGAAAAAATAAAATAAAAAAATTACACCATGTAAATTATTATTGTAGTTACATTGATAGTGTGATTTGGAATGTATACTCTCAATCATTTTGATTAGGAAGGATGTGGTCCTATCTTTCACTTCTTATCAGATTGTATTAAATAAAGTTGTCATGTTCATTTTCAGTGCTAAAGTATCTTACAGAATTACCTACTGGTGTCGACAATCTTATCACGAGATTCACATTTTCTTCTTTTTTTTTTAAATGGGTTTCACTTAAATACATTCAAGTTAGAGTTTGAATACATATTTTAATATTTGATCTTAATGTTGAATGACACATTTAAGCAAAGCCTTATTTTTTTTTCATAAATAATGGCGATGATGCAAGCAGGGAAACAAATGAAACATAATATACTATGATGAGATAAGAAAAATACTAGCATAAGGAACGCATGATATAGTGGTGGTATTTTAACCTCACCCCAGCCAGCTTACACCACACATTAGCTTGATTGAATCAAATGAAGGGAAAAGCTGGCATTATGGGTAGTAGAAGTATTACTATGGAAACAGACGAGTGGAACCATTAGTGAGGGTGGGGGGTGAAAGTCTTCCCAGCATTCTATTTCATTTCTCATCATCTCGCCACAGTACGTAGTGTGTTTATTAAATACCGAGACTGTATTACTACATCTTACAGAAAGCCATGAGAACTGATTGTGAGCTCTTTGCCAGAGACCTTAGACACTTCTGAACCTGCATGACAAACATCAACGATTTCAGCCAGTCAATTTATTGTGATTCATGTGATTGAATAATGTTAACTTTAAATGTTGAGCAATGGGTCAATTTAAAATTTATAGTAAACGGGAACAAAACACTAATGAAATGTTTTCAAATGCTTACTGATACTTAAGGGAAGACGACATGTCATGTGCAAGTATTTTTTTAGAGGCACAAAAGAGTCAATGAAGGGTGTCAGAATATGGAAGATGATGAATGCTTTGGATGATCATCCACTACAAGAATGGAACAAAACATAGATAAAATTAGTCAGATTGTTCGAAAAACTGCTCTGATTCAATGTCCGAATAATAACTTAACCCATAAATATTGACAAAGACATTCCATGAAAAAATTGGTGTAAGGATTAGAACATGAAAAAAACTTGTGACAAGACATCAGTAAAATTAGGTTCTCATATTAAAGAAAACAGAATGTTGGAAGAACTTAAATCTGATGACCTGTGACAAAGCCGGGATCTTCCAGTATGATCGATCCTAAGACAAAACACAGTCTATTCACTGGAAAACATTGTTCTCACCAAGAATGAAAAAGAGCTCATCAAAGAAAGTCAAAATTCAGTCATGTTCATTGTGTTTTTCAGTTTTTTGTTGTTAAAGACATAATTTTGAAAGAATGAGTTCCAAAAGGGAAAACAGTAAACAAGCACTGTCATAAGGAAGTTTGACAAAGCTGACAGAAAGAGTCAGAAAAAAAAACTATCCGAACATGGAAAAATGGATTCGTTAGGACAATATATCTGCTCATAAAGCATTTTCCGTAAGTAAAGCAGTTTTTGGCTGACAAATACATTACTACATTTTAACCTCCTCCATACTCGCGAGATACTGTATGTACCATATCCATATTGGTATCATGTGATTTTTGTCTTATCTGCTAAGTGAATTCTGTAAAGGAACACGTTTTGAGTAAGATGATATAGTAAAGAAGTAAACGGTAGATTTGTTAAAACAGTTGACAGAACTGTTATAGTCCACGCCTTCGACCTGTGGAAAACAAGACTGCATTGGTGTGCAAGTATAAATGGGGACTATACTTAGGAGACAAACACTAGAGTTGTGATACACATAAATAACGGTGAATGACTGTATCAGTCGTGTTATTTATTAAACACACATCATAATTTTTAATTATATAAAGTGTAAGAACATTAACACGCTATTCATTGATATATAAACAATTATTACATTAACAAGTGAAAAGAGAGGAAAACCAAAAAATGATAACTTCACATTTTCATCAAATTAAAAGAATGCAGATGAGTAAATGTAAGAAATTAGTCGTGTGTTTGTGAGCTGACTTTGAACCTATTTCACATATGGTAAGTCATTCAAATGACATACAAAATGGTTTCTTCTTAGTGTTGAAATGCTGCCATATTATATTCTAAGAAATTTAGTTTCTCATTCTAGCAGTTTTAAAATAGGTTCATTGCAAAGAAGAAATACTTTTTGAGAAATCCTTAGAACAAATCTAGGAGTTAAAAGTAAATATCCTAATAGCCAAGACTAAATGAAAGTGAGAGAGGGCACTCCACAGACGATAGACAGATAGAGATATAATTTTAAAATAACTTTTTTTGGACACAGGTACTCAAAATGAATATATCCGCGATAGACTTGACATTAATTTTTTGAACCATCACATAAAATTCTCTATACTATGTATATGAAAAAGCAAAAAATCTCTTGTATATGAATACATTAAAACCCTTTTTAACCGAAACCCGGCTTAACAGAAACAATTGATTTCAGTAAAAAACAGCAGATTTATACATAGTAAAGACTAAAATAAATATATGGACAGTACTGTAATCCCAGCTCTTTCTTTGTGAGTCTGTCAATGACCTGACACACACACACACACGATATGTCGATATGTCTGCTGACCACCTGGCACTGATGTGTCACAGGACATGACTCACTCCCACTTTTGTCTTGTTAAGCGCTTGTTTGTGTGTTGACTTCCAGTACAGTCGCCTGTGTGATAACATTCGTTTCAGTTCAGTTTGTTGTTTGTTGTAGTTCGTGTTGTATTTACAGTACAGTGAATTTAACGGAGAGTAGTGTTATTCACGTCTGCTATGTCGGTTAAGCGTAAACGCATAGTTGTGATGATCCAAGACAAACTTGAAGCAATAAGACAAGTAGAGAATGGTCTGTTATTGTGAAATGTAGCCGTAAATTATGGTGTTGGGATTTCAACAGTATAGGAACGGATAAAATCTAAATTCTATGAATACAGTTTTCAAAGTGCCGAAGCGTAAGACGATGAAGCTATCTAATCATAAAAAAATTAATGAAGCTCTTTTTCTCTGGTTTACCACAGCGGGACAAACGAATTGTCTGACCCTATTTTATAAGAGAAGGCCAAATTAATTATTAGCAGATATGTTATAGGAGTGTGATCAAACATTTACTACCTGTGAGTTAGTTTAAAAACTGGTACGCATACGACAGTTAACACTTTAGTTGTGAAAAGTTATTTGCAGATTACGTCCCAGTTGGTGTTTAAAAACTGAGTTTCTTGATTTTACGGAATGATTCACCAAAGATCAGATTTTTAAAGCAGACGAAACATGGTTAAACTATAAAACGTTGCCTAAAAAGTCGTTAGCATCAGTAAATGAAAAATCTGTAACCAAGCATAAAATGAACAAAGAGTATATCACAATTAATTTTAGCATGCTCAAATTCATCTAGAACTCACAAACTTCCCTTGATGTGTATTGGAAAATCTAAATCTCAAAGAGCTCTTAAGAATATTTCTTCTAATGCACTTCCAGTTCTTTATAATGCTCAAAAAAGTGCTTGGATATCTACAGATCTTTTAAAATATTGGTTTTTGAAATACTTTGTGACAAATGTAGAAAAATACCTTACATCTAATAAACTTCTTAGAAAAGTTATATTATTGCTAGACAACACACCGACACACACTAATGAGCTATAGAGTAATGATATATTTGTAAGGTTTTTACCAACTACCGTTACAAGCTTAATTCAACCGATGGATCAGGATGTAATAGAATCTTTCAAGGATCCAAAAATAGCATCATAAAAAAGGCATTCAAAATCAATCAAAATGAAACACATGATTTACTGGGCTGCAAAGAGCTGGGATAAGATCAAAGCTACAACTCTTAATAAAGCATGGAACAAACTGTAAAGATGGACTAGAGTATGAAGACAAGGAAAATTTTGAAAACTTGTTAAATATGACTAAAAAAATAGCGGGCTGTGAAGGAATAGACGAGAATGAAGTTGATGAATGACTCAAGTTGGACGATGTGGAATTGGAAATAACTGGCTACGAAATTGTAGAGGCTGTAATGAATGCAGTGCCTCTTGTAGATAACACAGAGAAGGAAGCGCATGACGATGCATTCAACACATTGGAAGTACAGTTTAGTTTGGCATTATATTAATTACTGTAGTGTACTGTTGAACTGTATGTATTAAAATAATAAAAGATATTTTTAGGTGTACATTACACACACTAATACGTACGTTAAATATTACACCCTCTACAAAATGATTTTATTTTTATATGTAGCTGTACGTTTTGTGTAGCAGTCAAAGGCAACAATGCTAGCTGATCTATTATTCTTAAAGAGGTAGCGTGATATAGCAGCACGTAAACATTGTGAAGAGAAAATACAAAAGAAAATTACAGACTTTTCAAATACCAATAATTCAATTTTAATATAGGCTACAATATACTGTACTTCATATTTGCATGTAAAATATACAGATTGTTTGGTTTTAATAGGAAATTATGTGTTTTTTACACCTTTTACCACAAGCTAACAGCCAATAATTATCCAAAAAATTACTTTATCCAAAACGGCTTTGCCCTCTTTAGTTCGGTTAAAAAGGGTTTTACTCTACATTGAACCAAAAATGATTCCTTATTATTCTTTTATATAGAACCAGTATAATTGCTATTGTTAAAAGGAGAGAAACCTCGAAGTTATCATTGTCATGAAAAACAAGAAAGATGTGAAGACCATAAAACAGAGACTCTTGAATACACTTATAGCATCAGGGTCGGTAGAAAACAAGAGTTAGTCAAGAGGGATCACTGTTATGAAAGATGAATGAGAGGGCTCTAACCTAAGATTACACGAAGAAAGGTATAAATTCAGACAAGAGCCTCGATATTGCTACACCTGTACTTAATATAAGTGAGCTCCTAAGTGATAGAATTATTGGATATTCAGTCTTGTCAAAGATAATATACAATAATGGAATTCTTATATTATAAATGGTTTAAAAGGTAAAATCATATGTTGGAATACCTATAGACTTCATCACCAGGAGGATGTCTCCAAACACATTTAGTTGCATGTCTATTTAGAATAGCTCTGCTTTTCATATAACGTAGACAATATTCACATAAATACAGTTTAGGCAACCGAGCATAATCTTCAGGATAAGGACTCTGGTACCAAACTTCCATTTCAAATTTACCCATTTCAATACACTTTGTACCACGGATGTTTGGAAGGCCTTTTAAATCTTCTTCCTAAAAACAAAACAAAAATCTTATATCAATAACAGACTATTAAATTATTCTTATAATTATTATAGTACTAGCAGAGTACCCGTCCTTCGTATGGTCCGGTCAGGACCACTGCATATGCCATTCAAATTGCAGTTATATTTTATGTTTTATATTATACAAGTACGATACAAAGTAATATATACATATCTTCGAGACTTGTTAACATCTAGTCGACATCAAGAAACTTGTGATGTACATAATTATGAGGTTCAGAAAACCTGTGTAACAACTGTTAAAAACAAACTTACCCTACTGGATAAGAGTCCTTGATCTACCAATACAATTTAACATTTCCTACAAGGCCCAATCAACCATTACTTGAGCATTACATTTAGAGGATCTGGTTGTATTATATTATATGTTAGGGTTGGGCAAGTACCATGGTGGCGATCAACTTGTTTTTATACTTTAAAGTAGTACTCATTATATTCCTTTTTTGATTAGAAAAAATAATTTCACTACGAAGTTATGAAGTGTTTTAATTTTTGTTCTTCACAATGTATTGAATAAAATTTTGGTTCAACAAAGAAACTGTAATATATTGAGGGTACATTTTGTACTCGCAACATATTAATAATTAAAAAACTGGGGTATAGAAATAATTACACTAGATTGAAATTAAAGCATGGTCTAATCTTCTTGCTGGCTGGGAACAGAGTAGGACGCTCAAAATGGTGTGTTCAGGGATGTTGCTATGTGAGGGTGGGGGTTAGGAATAGACCAATCATTTATTAGATATATTCTTTGTTACATATCCTCTACCTGTACAGACTAGATAACAAAACATGTACTTTCAACTTGACTCAAGGTCAATGTGCATTCAATACATTCCACTCCTCCCTCCAATTTTACAAATCTACCTTTTTTAAATTTTTTTATTACAATAACAAATTTTATTATTTAATCCACATTACAAATTTTAATTAAAAAATTTTACTATTCCACTAATCATTTAACAACATAAAAATAATTATAAGTCCTGCCAGGTAAACAAAACACTTACATACCAAAAAATACTACTTGAACAAAAACAACATTTTTTAAAAATTTTATAAACTGAATTTAACTTTTAAATTAATGAATGAAACAATTCTTTAATATCAGAAAAATAAAACTATTACTGATCTTAAAATACATAACATAACATACATTTATACATTTTAACATAATACATAACTCTACTGTGACAAATGATTACAATATTTATTTACAGGTTTCCTTTCCCTCATAGGATATCTCCGAGTAACAATTGGAGAATTAACAATTGGTGTTAATGACTTCCTATCTACACTAGGCCTACCTTCATTTCCTCCCCTCTCATCCCTGTTAGGACTGGGAGTCTGACAGACAGCTGATCCTTGTTGATCTGTATTGTCAATTTTTAAAGTATGACCTACTGTCTCTTGTGAGACTGGTAATACTGGTTCAACAGGTTTTTCATTTATTTCTGAATTTAAACCTATCAGCTGATCAATATGTCTTTTCCATATTATGCCTGACATTAATTTAACTAAGTAAGACACATTAGACAGTTGTTTAATTACTGTACCCTGGATCCATTTATTTTTAGTTCTGTAATCTCTTATCATTACTGTTTGATTTGGAAATAAATTTCTAGTTTTCGTACCACCAGCATATTCTACTTGTTTCTTTTGATTTTTACGTACTAATTCTGGAAAATTTGGTCTTAATAAATCTAATCTAGTCCTTAATTGCCTGTTAAACATTAGTTTAGCAGGTGACTCATTTGTTGTTAAATGGATCGAGTTACGGTAATTCAACAAAAACTGATTTATGGCTAAATCAAAGTCAATATTTTCCTTTAATGCAATTTTTAACCTATTCTTTACATGTTTTACAGCGTTTTCAGCTAAACCGTTAGTTTGAGGATGATACGGTGAAATTAATGTGTGTTGTATTCCATTATTAGTTAAAAACCTTTTAAAATCATTAGATGTGAAAGGGGGACCATTATCTGAGCAAATATGTTCTACGATACCAAATCTTGCAAATAAATCTCTTAAATGTTTAATTGTTTGGTTAGCACTTGTATTATTAACTTCTAAAACTTCTAACCATTTACTGAAAGCATCTACTACAACTAAATACATTTTGTTTTTAATTGGCCCTAAGAAATCTAGGTGAATGCGTTGCCAAGGTTTTTGTGGATAACTCCATACATGGAGTTCACTCTTAGGCGGATTTTGCCTTACTAAAATACATGATTCACAACTATTTGCTAAACTTGCAATGTCTTGATCTAAACCAGGCCACCAAAAATACGACCTAGCTAAAGATTTCATCTTTACAATTCCTAGATGTCCTACGTGTAGTTCATTTAATACATACAATCTTAATGACTTAGGAATAATTACTCTATGACCCCATAACAGAATATCCCCTTCTACTGACAATTCATCTTTTCTACCACCAAAATCATTTAAATCTACTTTACATTTATTTAACATATCTGTAGACCAACCGTATTTTAAAACATTTAAAATAACCTTCAATATTGAATCTTTTTTTGTTTCTTCTCTAACATCTTTAAAATTTATAGGTATATTATCTTCAACTATATTTTGAAGATAAGTACCAATTACATCATTTTCATTTTCTTGGGTACTTAATTCTAAAGGTTCATAAATAGGCAACCTAGATAAACCATCAGCGTTTCCATGATCTTGTGATCTTACATAACAAATATTAAAATTATATGCTGATAAGAAAAGAGCATATCTTTGTAGTCTACTGGCAGCCATAAGAGGTAAACCTCTCTTTGGTCCAAAAATGCTCAGCAACGGCTTATGGTCGGTTTTTAAAGTAAAATGTCTTCCCCATAAATACTGATTTAATTTTTTAATACTCCAAACAATAGCTAATGCTTCTTTATCAACTTGGGAATAATTAGTTTCGGCTTTACTAAGTGTTCTTGACACATACGCAATTGGACGTTCTATTCCTTCAGGTTGTAACTGAGATAAAACACAACCAATACCATAAGCTGATGCATCACATGCTAGTGTAAGATTCAATTCCGGATTATAATGCGCTAATACTTTTGGTGATACTAATACATCCTTAATTTGCTTAAAAGCTATCATTTCCTTATTACCAAATTTAAATTCTACTTCATCTTTTAGTAAATTATACAACGGATACAATATATTAGTTATGTTTTTTACAAATCTTGCATAATAATTGACCAAACCAAGAAAACCCTTTAATTGTGATACATTTTCCGGAATTGGAGCTTGCACTATGGCCTTTATTTTACTTTCGGCTTTATGCAACCCATGTTTATCAATTACATAACCTAAATATTCTACACTTGGTTTAAAGAATTCACATTTATTTCTTTCAATGGTTAATCCATTTTCTTTTAACCTACCTAACACTTGTCTAAGCCTATCATAATGTTGCTTTGTGTCACATCCAGTAATTAAAATATCGTCTAAAAATACTATTACCCCTTCTATACCTAATAATATTTTTTCAATTATTTTTTGAAAAATGCCAGGGGCTGATGAAATTCCATAAGGAATTCTATTATATGCAAACAATCCCTTATGTGTACTGATTGTTACTAATTCTTTTGACTCATCGCTTAACTCTATTTGTTGATAAGCTTGTCTTAAATCTAATTTAGTAAAAGATTCCCCTTTATGTAAACTGGAAAATAATTCTTCAATTCTAGGTAAAGGATATTTTTCTACCCTTAAAGATGGATTTAATGTGACCTTATAATCCCCACAAATTCTTAGTTGTCCATTTTTCTTTAATATAGGAACTATTGGAGTTCCCCAATCTGAATTTTTAATAGGACATAAAATACTTTCAGACACTAGGCGATTTAACTCTGCCTCTACCTTAGGCTTCATACCAAAAGGAATAGGTCTAGGTTTACAATATTTAGGAGTAACATTTTCTTTTAATTCTAGCTTGATTTTTGATTTATTATATAACCCTATTTTATCGTTCATAACTTCTGGAAATTCCTTACATAAAGAATTAATTAATTCTAACCTGTTAGTATTATTTTCACATTCAACATATTTCAATGGAATTTTTATTTCTACTTGCAACTCTTTTAGCCAATCTCTACCCATGAGTGTTGGACCTCCTTTTTTAATAACATACAAACTTAATTTTTTATTTACACCCTTATAATTGACATTAACTTTTATCATACCAAGTGGAATTATTGGTGTTTTCGTGTAAGAATGTAACCTTAACCTAGTTGCTTCTAGTGTAACATTTCTAAAATTGTTTTGATAGCAAACATCTGACATAACTGTTACTGGTGACCCTGTATCAAGTTCCATGACCACCGCTCTATTGTTTATATTAACCTTTACTCTAACAGGTTCACAAATTTGAAATTTAGAATTATTATATAAAATCTCTACTGAATCGAAATCATTATTAATGTTACTTACATCTCTATTAAATGAATTGTATTTTGATCCATTCTCATTATTTTCAAAAGTAGAAGTTTCAACATAATTGTGAGCATTAGGCCTGAATTTATTATTTTTATTATAAGTTTGTTTATATCTGCCCGAAATATCTGACTTAAAGGCTTTCCTAAAATTATTAGAATTTTGGTTTGTACTTACAGCATTTCTGCACACAGATTTTAAATGACCTTGTTTACCACATACAAAACATTTGAAACTTTTAAATTTACAAACACTGACATAATGACCCATTTTTCCACAACACGAACACTTCACAAAACTCTCTTCTTTCTCTCCCCTTTTTTGATTGAAAGGTTGATGATTGTACCTGGTTCCTTTCGCCATACGGTGTAGTCCTTTGTGAAAATTCCCTGTGTTGTTTCCTGTTGAGAAGGTTAGGGCATTGTTTTCTGCTGCTTCCTGCGATGTAGCTATGTGAACAGCTTTATCGAAAGTCAATTTCGATTCTCCCAGAAGTCATTGTTTAATCGTTTCACTTCGTAGGCCGCTTACTAGACGATCCCTTAAATAATCAGTCAAATTTTCTTTGAACTCACAATGGGTAGACAGTTTTTTTAATTGAGCCACATATTCCGCGATATTTTCTTGTTCTAATTGGTTTCGTAAACTAAATTTATATCTTTCTGCAATAAAAGATGGACGCGGATATAACTGTTCCTGTAGTAATTTCACTATTTCATCGTATGTTTTAGACGCCGGTTTTTCCGGTATACACAAATCTCTCAATAAATTATAAGTTTTTACACCAATCACAGTTAATAAAGTACTTACTTTCTTTTTTTTATCAATGTCGTTGCATTGAATAAACAATTCGAACCGTTCAATGTACGATTGCCAACTTTCTTCTGCACTGTTAAAATCGACCATGCGACCGACCGTCGCCATTTTGTTTTCCAAAATCAAGCACGTTCGCTAAACAATGTATGCCTTTCCACACACGTATGTACTTTTTAAAATATGTGTAACGCCTTCCCGTATACACACTCGATTTTTAACAATTTTTGTGTTACGCCTTACCGTACACACTCTCGATATTTAAGATTTTTTTTGTGTTACGCCTTACCGTACACAACTCTAAAGTAGTTAATAAAATTTTCTAAACACTTTACTGAACACATGTGGTTTGTCGTTACAAACTCTATATATTTTTCTGGCTTTACACACTGCCGTTAAGTTACTTTTAATCCTCGTCGCCACTGTAATATATTGAGGGTACATTTTGTACTCGCAACATATTAATAATTAAAAAACTGGGGTATAGAAATAATTACACTAGATTGAAATTAAAGCATGGTCTAATCTTCTTGCTGGCTGGGAACAGAGTAGGACGCTCAAAATGGTGTGTTCAGGGATGTTGCTATGTGAGGGTGGGGGTTAGGAATAGACCAATCATTTATTAGATATATTCTTTGTTACATATCCTCTACCTGTACAGACTAGATAACAAAACATGTACTTTCAACTTGACTCAAGGTCAATGTGCATTCAATACATTCCAGAAACCTACAAAACCAAAATTTGAAAAGCTGTTTATCTAATTTATGGCAATTCATGAAGAAAAAAAAAATGTAATGTTATTTTAACAAAGTATGAGATTTTTTAATACTGTATTATGTTAATATTAATTTAATCTAAACTAAAGTTTCTTACCTTTGTTTCTGTCAAAAGACCTCTTTTTTGTAATTGTGACACGTTTCGGGACTTTTATCCCATCTTCAGATGCAAATATATTAATTTAAATTACTCGACCGAGGTCGTCAAACGCTAAAATTATTCATAAAACACACATATCACATTAATCTAAACCTTGTATCTGGTAAGACGAATTATAAACACTTATTATAAATGTTGTATTTTACATTTAAATATCTACATATAAGCTGTTATAAACCAAATGCAAACACATTATATTAGGCTTTGTTTAATGAATTAATTTTATAATTTCATGTTATCTAGAAATTAGGTAAACAGCTTTTCAAATCTTAGTTGTATGAGTTTCTATGTCAAACCAATGTAAGTTATGTATTATTGATGTCAGATACTTCACAAAATGATCTATAGTCAAGTCTGGCTTCAACCTTTGAGGAGAAGCAGATGTACGAGGCATTGGTTTACTTCAGGTATAGAGAATAGAGTAGATGAGTGTTGTAAGAGTTACCAATTAAGGAAAATCCCGTGTCTACAGTTTGTCTTGTCAGTAAAGTGAAGTGTAATGTTCAAACTACAGTAAGAAAATATTAAGAATCGAGAAATTGGTATGTAGAAACTCAATTAAATATGGAAACAAATAAAACACAATTTTTCTTTTGTAAAATTCTATAATTTATTTGGTCTAGCCGACCATGGTTTCGCTAATAAATTATAATAATAAATAAATTATAGAATTTTACAAAAGAAAAATTGTGTTTTATTTGTTAAAATGGAATTCTATCAAGTAGCGACGGTCATCAGTGTAAACAATATAAATAAGGAAACCATTAAATTAATCTGAAATCTTCATTTGTATAAAATATAAAGATGATGCTGTAGTTAACAATTAAATAGTCTATTAATCTAAAAAAAAAAAAAAAACATTTAAAATAAGTTTTAATTGTTTAAATTTTGTAAAAATTACTTTTATTAAATTATCTCATATATAAAATTTTGTGAGAAAAAAAAGATAAAGAAATTATGTGATTATAAAGGATCCTCGGGTTGCAAAGTATCAGTTAAAAAGACGAAACTTATTGAATGGGATGTTCATAATAAAGAGATAAGAAAAAAATATGAATGATTAAAGTGGATGAATTATTTGGAATTTTACTTTAGTAAAAGTCTTACACCAATTGGTCAGTCACTAGATCATGAAGTA
Source organism: Aphrophora alni (assembly GCA_963513935.1). Taxonomy (NCBI): domain Eukaryota; kingdom Metazoa; phylum Arthropoda; class Insecta; order Hemiptera; family Aphrophoridae; genus Aphrophora; species Aphrophora alni. The sequence goes on from OY740778.1 coordinate 28,839,371, forward strand.
AATAAATTCAAGTCTCCATCAATATGTAAAAAAAAAAAAATCATCTTTTTCTATCAAAAGAAACAATTTTCCTACATCTTAAGCCAGACTTAAAGGACTAGGTATTGCCGATGACTATATATATATATATTAGCATTTACTCATTATATATATAACCACTGCCGGTGCTCATCATATCTTGCTATTCAAGTCGGTGTCCTGACTTACTCGCTGCTCTCACGCTCATTATTATGTAAGTCAATGTATAAAACTTGCTTGTTAATATTAAAGATTAAATTGAATGCAATTGAACTCTTATGACAATTAAGTGGAAGTACTTTCTTTCAATTATGTGTGTAATATGTGTGCATTAATTTGTGTTTGAACATAATATGGTGACTGTGAGTGTTATAGCTAAAATAAAAGTGAACATTTAGTATCGTTGGTTCGTACCAAACAACTATGGATTTTAACCAGAGTAAACTACACAAGGTAACAAAGATATAAATGTTGATGTTATAATGTATTTTCCACATGATTAAATGAAATTGTTAATTATGTCTAATTATCAGGTCTTTCATTATTATCAAATTCTAAATTAGTATTATTGGAACCAGATATTGATAATTATTAAATTCCAATTATTCCAGAGTTGTAATATTTTTTTACTTGAAATTTCGCACATTCCTTCCTTGGGTAGTTAATTTGTGCACCAAAAAAATCAGATTTTCAATTTATGATTTCAACTCTCTCCTCCCTCTTACAATAAACGCTCAAAACATTTAATAAAAAGTTAGTTATTTTTCCCAACTCCCAATTAGAATAAATATTTTATTTAGGGCACATAAAAAATATAGTAATTACTTACAATAGTTTCTGACGCAATCGTCTGTGCTTCTTGAAAAAGTTTCAGATCATACTTATTAGTACATCTAGTAAGGTTAGGTTCTCTTTCTCTTTCCTTATTAGTCCTATCACTATTGGAACTGTCATCATTATCACTTTGACTAGAACTAGGTCTATCCTTTGTTCTCATTTCTTTTACATGTTCTCTGTAGGATTTCTGATCTGGTGTTGGATTGCTGGTATGACTTAATTTCAAAATGGCCATCGCTTTCTTTCGTTCTTCTTCTCTTTTTAAACGTTCATCTAAGGCATCCTACAATCAAAAATAACAATATTTATTTAATTTATTGTCATATAAGGTTTTTATTAGCTAGAAAAGCTAGAAAAAAGGTGCCATTATCAAGTTATCTTTTCTTAACTTTATCTTTTAAATATTTATTAACACAATCAAAAATATCTTTATTGATTCCATAAAAGAACTTTTTTTTTTTAATGTATAAAAAACAAAACAATACTTTATTAAAACAAAGCAAAAACAAATGAAATTATAATTTCCTATATAAAAATGAAAATCATAAAACAAAAAAACTAGATATATACCTTCGTACTTTCTACACTGATTTATTACATAATAAAATACAAATACCCATTAAAATAAACAAACATAATAATATAAATAATAATAACAAAATTAAAGAAAAGTGTACATTCTTTATAATTACCAAGGGCATTCAAATATAAATAGGAATTTACTACCTACAACATATTTATTGAATACAATGAAATTTTATTAATTTTCACACCATTTTTCTATGCATTCCCCTGCTAATGCAATACAGGAAGTTCCTTCATTCATGAAGAGTATTGTGACCATCACCAGTCTTGTGATGCTGCATACTGACCAATTCTTGCATAGTGTCAATAACCTTCTAATTTTATTTTTAATTTATATTTTTTTATTTCTGGGCTGTGATGAAAGCCTCCTTCAGAGGCCTCACCGGCGTCGACCTAGCGATCTTTTGCCGCCCCAATTTCCTTCCTACACCCATTCAGTAATACCCGTCATCCTTATGAAGGAACAGATACTACCGATAGGGTTGTCTAGGATGGTTTCCATCTCTTTCCCCGGAGGGCCTAGAGAGTATAGCCTGGCTCGTCCTAACGCCTCACACTCTAAAAGAATGTGTTCTGCGGACTCTTCAGCCAAACCACATTTCCTGCAAGTATTATCTGCAGCAAACCTTCTAATTGAAGTTGAACTTATTCATTCTTAAAAATATTTTAAATGAGCCGAAGGTGTGAAAATCTGATGGTGCTAATCTAGACTATGCGGAGGATGAGGTAAGACATCTCACTTGAGATGCAATATTTTCATTGTCAAAGCGGCAGTGTGAGGGTGAGTATTGCCCTGAAGGAAATAAACTGAATGCTGAGCAACTTTCTTCTTGGAATGAATTCACTTTCTCTTTAAAAAATTATAGACCTCAGCATTGATAGTTCTTTTTATAAGAAAATCAAGATAAAAAATTCATTATGGTTCTATTTTTAAACAAAGAGGCCATGATTTTCCGAGATGAACATGTGGTTTTGACTTTCCATGGCGGAGGTAAGCTTCGATCTCACCATTGTATATGTGCTTGTTTTGACTCAAGAGAAGTAATGCACCCACGTTTCAGTAAATGTTTCTTTAAAATCTCAAACTAATCTCCATCTATTTCATAACGCTGCAGAAGTGTGACTGCAACAAACTTATTTTATTTGTACTTAGGCTTCAAAAGATGAGGGAACCCACCTAGCGCTCACCTTCCTAAATTTAAGAAGATGTACACCTGATGATTCCACACTATCAATACTTATTTTAAGATATTCAGCAATTTCTCTGACTATGATTCACAGATTGATTCAAATTCGTGTATCAATATTAGTCAGGTTGTATTCACTATTTGAGTTTCTCAGCCCACGAGCATTTGGTTCATTTTCAACTCTCATTTGCAAATTGGTTTTATCCTGTCTCGAATAAATATGAGAAATTACACGTTCATTTGTTAAAAAGCTAAGGATAATTCACTGTCTAACTCCTGCTCTGACGTGTTAATTATAACTAATAGGAATGATGGTAAGAGGAACCAGCACAACTAATGACAAGTTCAAACAAGTCATGATTACCTTGAACTCTTCAAGAACAGAGCAGAGCATGAAAAATCCCTGATAATTTTTAAAATATTCATAATAGTAGTAATAATATAGTAATAATATAATATATTCATAATATAGTAAAAGTAGATAATAGTAGTTCAAAATTTATTTTCCAACTTAAATAAAAAGCTTCAAATACTTTAGAAACATAAAGGTAGATTAGAGATAAAATATTTAAACTTAACTTCTGATCTTTTCCAAAGCTAAAATCATCACAAAAGAAGAGATTTGAATTAATGCAATTAAGCTATAACATAACATGACGAGGCAGTTAGTGGAGTTTCCAAACAGAGGACTACTTTGAAGGGGACTCTGTGGCACATTAAATATTTATTAATATTAAACGGCTATATACTTTCCAGACAAACACCATATGCATATTTAGAAGTGACTATCAAGATAACATCATAATTATTAGGTTTAGGACGGTAGTATATAACATCAACTATCCTGAATTATTATTTTAATTAACAAATATAAAATACTTTTATAACACTTCTTATATTTATTTTGGTTCATATTTCTTCCCACTTACTTTGCACTGTTGAGGAGTTAGGTTATGAAACATAGGACAAGCTTCAATAGTGAAATGTTTGTCATGCCGTCCACCAAGATGTCCTAGTGAATCACATTTTTCCAACGGACATTTCCTTTCTTCAATCTGTGTAGCGAGGGCAGCTTCAGAAGATCTCCTGGCTTTGGGCTTCCGTTGTGATGCTGGGCCTTTAGGACCTGCTTTCTTAACAGGTGATTTCGTAACACTTGTTTTACTTTCTAGAAAAAAGTTAATATTTACAAAATTAATATCTTATTGAAACTTAATTTTCATTACTGTTGAGACCGACGGTTCTTGGTGGAATTCCATGTTTAAAGATGTCTGTAATACTACCTCGTCAATGCCTTAGCAGGCAAAACCATTGGTCGGCTAGACTAATAAAAAGTGGATGATACAAAATAAGAAATTGTGTTTTATTATCTTTATTAAAACTTAATCAATTTAAATCAAAAGTAACCACAACATTAATGTTATAATTTGTTCTTTCATATGTAGGTTTAACTGTCTATAGATCATAACAGGGACTGTCATGCTTATTTCAATAAAAAAGGATAATATGATCAGATTGAACCTTTATATACAAAACATTACTTAACCAAGCCAGAGTGACACTTCAACAAGCTCCCAGAACCTTTTAAGGAAATTTTTCAATCTTATAACACATTCGCTGAGGGCCACGGCCAGGACCGTAGTTCATGCAGTCACTGCCACACTCACCACAGCCCAGGCCGTTCTATTCCCATTTGACTTTATTAATTTAGTATCTGTAGCACTTGGGTGTAGACAGTTGATTTTGTAATAGTGTGTTACTGAAGTCTCGACTTTTCTTTTGGTGTCAGTCTTTCCTAGTTTATCATTATATATTGTACAGTATTGTAATCAGGGTTGTCATCCCTGTTAGACTCCAAAAGAATCGTCATCAGTACTCCTGTGCAAAACAATTTCATCCTCACTACTGAACTCAATATAAAGCAATTTCAATATAAAGTTTTAAAAACAAGGTAGAAAACAATTAAACCAATTAATTAAACACACTAAATAAACTAATTACAGTCCTAGACAAATAAGCATACACTATACAACACAAACACCAGATAAACTAGAAACGACATGCCACCAAAACAAAGGGCGAGACTTCAGTAACACACTATTACAAAATCAACTGCCTAGACCAAAGTGCTACAGCATAGCATACTAAATAAATAAAGTTAAATGGGAATAAAACGGCCGTGGCTATGATGCGAGTGGCATGAACTAAAACCTGAGCCGTGGCCCACAGCAAATATGCTAAGGGAACATTTGAAGTCACTCTAGCTGAGGGAGGGGGGGGGGCTAATATTCAGTAGGAGGAAAAAGCAGATTTGGAGTGGATTATGTCCTTATTTTATGTGTGTTTTTGTGAGTACTATTAAAGTGTTTTCTTTATTACTATAGTGTATTAAATGTTTTTTAAATAATATAATGTATTATGTTTTGTGATGTATTTGCAAATTATTTTATCTTGAATGAAACACAAATGCAATATTTAGTAAAATTATCTTAAAATTACACTGTTAGTGTTCCCACTTTCTGGGAGTTGCGGTGGACAAATAATCCCACATAATTACAGGGTTATTCAAAATGAAATAGACACTTTTCTACACCAATAAAATAAAAACTATATAATTTATACCGGTCATGTTGGCATTACTGGGCAGCTAATAAACTAAAGTTTTATTTTAAGAGCTGATTGTTGGAACATTGTTGCAAGACAACTCTTGATTATGCTTATTTAAAAATGGGTAATAGAAGAGTTGAGAAGGCTTTTTGTATACTTGAACAAGAGAAAACTCAATCAGTTACTTTAGTGCAATGCAGTTTTATTAAGGACACGCTTTAAAAAAACCCTACCACATAGGCAGTCTATATATGATTGGCACAAGAAATTCAAAAATACAGGTTGTTTGTCCAAATCAAAAAGTACTGGTAGGCCATCGCTGGAAGAATATCGTGTGCAACAGGTTCGAACTTCTATTCTGCACAGTCCAAAAAAGTTAACGTCTAAACGGTAAATGTAGAACTTAATATTCCACAGCCAACTGTTTAGAGGATTTTGAGAAAACGTCTAAAGATGAAATCTTACAAGCCACAGCCGTTGCAAACATTACGTGTTGATGATAAGGAGAAAAGTTTGGTGTTCTGTATTGACATACAGACACGTTTTGAAGATCCAGACACCAATAGATTCATTGATCATCTAATCTTTTGTGATGAATCAACGTTTCATATTAGTGGAAAGGTTAATAAACACAACGTGCGTATCTGGGGAACAGAAAATCCTAGAGTAATTTTTGAACATGAGAGGGATTCTCCTAAGCTAAACGTCTTTTGTGCTGTATCAAAGCAAAAGATATATGGGCAAGTAAGAACGGTCAGCGACTCATCCTATTTGGATATGCTGACTGGGATGGCTTATCCCTCAACTAGAGGAAGACAGTGATGACTACATATTTGTTCAAGATGGGGCTCCGCCACATTGGCATCATGACGTCAGAGAATACCTCGATGTGCAATTACCCGATCGGTGGATTAGTCGTGCAAATGACGACAATATGCTACTCATGCTTTGGCCACCTTGCAGTCCAGACTTGACCCCATGTGACTTCTTTCTGTGGGGTTAAAAATCAACCATAAACATTGAGCCTCTTGGAATTAAGGCAGCGAATTACAAGAGGTATAGAGAGTGTTGACGTTGATACCCTTAACAGAGTCTGGTCAGAACTTGACTATCAAATTGATGTCTGCCGTGTAACCCGTGGGGCTCATTTAGAACATCTATAACACTATACAAAAAACTTTGAAATGTCCTCTTTCTAATCCTACTATTTATTTTTTTCCTGTTGATTAAAACCATTTTACTACAGTAGAACCCCTCTTAACCGGTCAGGTCGGAACTGACACCCGGGCCGGTTGCCCGTTTGGCCAGTTAATCCGAGGTTCCCGTGAAAAATCGGTTTTCATTCAAAGAAAGCTTATTTAATCAGGTAGCGCTAAGAATTATGCCATTAAGATGTTATTGCAACTCATTTTATTTTACATAAATGTATCGTATATATTATGTTATGTATATTATACATCAAACATGAAAAAATTAAACACTACAAAGCTTTTCTACAGATTCCCCTCTGTCAAGTCTTTTGACACATTTAACCGCGTCTCAAATGAAACCAACACACGCTTCCGTTTTCGTAACTCCCTCATTTTTATTTACTGTATATACTGTACGTATCATAACCAGTCAAAGACAAGAAGAAAACTGAAAAGAAATGTTATATTTTCCATAATGATTCGTGGGAAAAAAGCGGCCTATCAAACGTTTTTGTGGTGTATGTCTGCTATACCGACGGGTACCAATGCCGCGGTGTTTTATGCCGCCGACAATGGGATACCCCTATCGACAAAATCGTTTGACTCGCCGCTGCTTTGGTGCCGCGGTTTTTTTACGCCGCCGACAATGGGATACCGCTATTGACAAAATCATTTGACTCGCCGCTGCTTTGGTGCCGCCGACAATGGGATACCGCTATCGACAAAGTCGTTTGACTCGCCGCCGCTTTGGTGTCTCAATTACAATTTATTTTCGGAAACTCTCATCCAACCAGTACACTACGATATGGGCCGGTTAATCCGAGGACCGGTTAATCCGAGGCTGGTTAACAGAGGTTCTACTGTATGTCAATTAAAAAGGGTCTATTTCTTTTTGAATAAACCTGTATATTAGGAATAGATATTTTTCTTTCTTTCAAAGTGTGTTCAGATATGGGCTATATATATGAGGGAACAGTATTAATATTGGCTAAAACTTCAAAAAAAGTTTTAATAAATTATGATTAATAAGTTATGGTGGTTATAGAGAAAGTTGTAGACCTATATTTCTTAAGTTAAAAGTGATGACTGATAAATTTATATATATATATATATATATATATATATATATATATATATTCGATTTGCTGACTTATTAAACTAAATCAATCTGATATTAAATACAGGTCACAAGTTGATATGTACAATACTAGAAATAATCACATTATAGAGGTTCCGTATAGTGTGACACAAAAGAAATTTTAATGTTTTAGGTTTAAATCTTTTTAATAAATTACCTGTGGAATTTAAAACCTCTCCATAAAGTTATTTAAAATTAAATTGTATAAATTTCTATTGGAACATCCGATGTATGATATAAATGAATTTCTCAGTGCAAACATTGTAATTGATATTGAATTAAATATAAGCCTAATTTAAATAGCTATGTAAGACTAAAATTAAGTTCCATCTTTGTTTATTAACATTACTGACAATGTCAATTGTATGTTTTAGATATTTAATGACACTAAAAATATAATAACAATAAAATATTTTCATTCTTAGGCCCTCTAAAAAGAAATCTGTAAAACAATATGTGGATGTAGAGATTTAACTAATATATTTTACAAATCTGGCACTATAAACCTAAACAGCTGGATAAATTTTCACTTCTCTATTCCTGTCTTGATCTAATTATGCACTACAAACAAAATTTTATAATTTTAACCCAAAATTTCTTCTTTTTTATAGTGTAGTTTACTTGATAAAAAATATACAGCTGTCACTTTTTAATACACTCTTCCTTAATTAGTTTGGACAAACTTAGACAAATGTTCAATTTTAAATTGATATTTTGTATGTTTTCATTTCTTACATAACATTAATATAGGTTCAAATTAAAGATATAGGCAACAATTAACTTAGTGCAATATCTAAAATAAGGGTATAATATAAAGACTGTGTTCTGTCCCCTAAGACTTTGTTACTAAGAAAATCATTACAACAGTGAGAGATATGGTGAATAATGTTTTTAAAACTGCGACTGGAAGACTATTAGACACATTTCATTTTCATCTCCTTTTCTCTTTCTTAAAAGATGATCATAACCTAAATGTTTTTCACCTTTAAACAAACAACGAAAAAATTAATATATGACTGGAAGATCTAAACTATGAAATGATATTTTTCTTCTAGTTCACAGCTTTGATGGTATGTTAAACTGTAGAAACTAGTGGCTAAGACTTACCACAAAAGACTCAGATTAAATGTCTTGAAAACTAAATAATTAAGAATTAATACAAACACATTGCTTTTCTCAATTAATAATGAAGAAGTCAACGAGGTCACTTAATTCATATACTTGAACAGTATAATAACAGCAGTTGGTAGCACTGAAGCAGATATTGCCAGACAAATTTCGGTATGTTAAATAAGATTTGGAGGTCCAGTGACTATTCTAAATCCACTAACTCCCTATTTTTAATTAAAATATTAAATCAGTTCTTTAATAGGTTGTGAAACCTGGAAAACAACATCAGCTCTTTCTCAAAAGCTTTAGACATTTATCAACCGCTGCTTGCAAATTATTTTGAGAATCTTCTGCCCAAACCATGTCACAAAACAAGATCAGTCTCCAAGTAAAATGAGGACAAGAGCTGAATTAAAACCAAGGAAATGAAAATAGACATGGGTCATATTGAAATATAATTCTATAATTACAGTAAACGCTCTTTTATCCGGCATTCTAACAACCGGCATCAGCCGAGCCACTCACGGTCGGTTTTTTCTGGTTATGTTCGGGCAGCTCACAGGCCTCGACTGACATTTCCCGCCAGTGCAGTGGGCTGCGCGCACCGTTTTCTTAGTCATCCAGTGTTTGTCTGCGCCTGACGCGATACTATACTACGGTATTGTACAGTGCAGTACTGTGATGTAACTGTCAGCACAGTCTCGTGAAAAGAAGCTACTGATGCATTAAATACATTTATAACATTCGCTGAATCCAATAAAAGCTACAACTCCACAAAACTTATAAATTTGTGTTTAATCCGAAACGAGTTTTTGAAGAAGAAATCCGAATCACGAAAGCAACGTGACATCAGAGACTTTTTTTAACACACATGTTTATTTTCGTTCGTAAGACCAGTTTACAGTACATACTGTGTACAACCTTAACTAAACATAATGTACAGTACATATGATATTTGATTTGGATTTAATTTTATGTACAAACTGTAATGTACAATTAATTTTTTCGTCATTTAGCACTTTTATACATACATTACTTTATATTAAATTAAAGGAATGTTCAGCATTTTGTACTCCGTTTTTCTTCATAACCTTGTCAAATATGCGTTTCGTACATTTGGGTTTGTATAGAGTTAATTTTCTTAGGTATCCCTTTTAAAAACTAGATATGCTTGATTATCTGGCAAAATTGGTTATCCGGCATGGCCGTGGTCCCAAATTGCCGGTTAAAAGAGCGTCTACTGTACTATATTTGTGTTTATGTAATACATATTAGTCAAGCTGGCAACACTGTTTTTGTATTGTATTTAGGAAGATGTATGAAATCTATGGTTGTTGTTTTTAATGTCTAATGAATAACATGTCACTGTGAAGTTATTTTATATTTGCCTATAGATTATGGGCCCAAAACAAAAGAAATATAACATGTGTTAACAGTTAGGAAACTATAAAGTTTGTCAGGAAAGCATCCAGAATCATGATGACGACTCATGTGGGTAAGCTCAAACCATTTGATACTGGGTTTTCAGACTGAGAATTTTGTATCAGGATTCAGCTAGAACGTGACAATTGTATAGAAGCTCTAAATTGAAAACCACTACCATGTCTAATGATGATTTTATGAAAAAAGATATAATATCAGAAATTTTATTGTTCAGTAGGTCACAGACAGTGTAATGTATACCATTAAGTCAAAGAAAACTACAAAAGGAATGTCTGTAGTGTTACCAAATAAAGGTCTTGCAGCAAGAATTGATCTAAAGCAAGGATTAAGCACTATGAAATTTGTAAAGGATAACTTACGGATTTAAAAAAATTCTTTTTCAACAAGGTTCAAGAGTTTAAAAAAACTAGTGCTCATCAAATCGAAAATTAAGATATAATTTCAGAGTTACTTATTGCCATGTCTAAGTCTTATCGACATGTAACTTCTTCAATTGATGTTTTATTTTATTAAGATCCAAGTGATATTATTTTTGAATTTGTTAAAACTACACTACTTCAGCAAGGAAACTAATCATTTGAGAGAGAAACATCTGAATGGAGATTCAGAAAATGTAGCATTCTATTCTAAAATGTAAGAGGCAGGTGAGGATTCAATAACAATTTTGTAGGAATATCTAATTCATTAAAAAAAAACTAGTCAGGACTTTTCTTTTTAAGTATGTGGAGTTCGGGAACACACAAGTTTGAATATCCAAAATAAGTTGTCAAATGCAAATCAAGAAAATCGTAAAAATTGCCTTTATGACCAAATGTGAAGAAGAAAGGTTAGGTCAGGTTACCAGAAACAAAATATTTCCAAATTATTTAAACCTACATTCAGAAATAGAAGACAAATTTTTACTATCACAAGATCTGATGAGATTAAATTAGTTATAGATAAAGGTTCTACTAATCATCTAATTGGATCTGAAACTGGAAAATATATTGTAGAGACAGAAGACGTAAAATTCAATTAAATAAGGCTAAGAAAATTCAGAAAATCATAGCAAAAAAATGGAACACTTTATATGGAAAATGTGGCTAAGAAAAATTATAGGAAAAAAAAAAAAATGTGTGACTCTATGTGGAAGCATGATAACCATCCTTTAAAATTTAAAAAAATGTTTTAATCAATGATGAAATTAAGATAAAGTTATTACATATAAAAAGTTGAAAATGGAGGTGGTAAAGTAATTATGAATAGTGGGCAAGTTGGATTTATGAAAAATGGAAAAATATTTATGCAAGATAAGAGACATGTGGATATTGTTTCTGTGGATTTACTTAGTTCATGTGTAAAATTGGTGATATTATGATTTAATTCATAGAAGAATGGGTTATTCATATGTATTCCCTATGAAAACATTATGTGAGGTGTGTCTAAGAGGAAAGATGAGTAATGGTATTTTTAAATCCATTTTGGACAATAAAAGATCAAGGTGAATTATAAAAGTTATAAACTCAGATGTTGAAGGACCAATCACATTTTTAACTAATGTGAAGTTATTTTATAATTGCCTAGGGGGTCATTCTCAGCAAAGACATGAATAACATCACATTGACATGAGTTAGCACACGTCAACCGACCCAGACACACATGGAAAACAACCATCAGGCTTAACCTAGTCCAGAGTCAAATACATAATGCAGAATAGAGTCAAATAGCATACTTTCCTAGAAACCCTATGTTTCCCAGAAGAGTAAAAGAATATATATAACACGAATACAAGTTCAGTGCTGGTTCATCCCTTAAAAATTTAAATTACTAGCCAAAATGATCAACTTTTTGTTATGCATTTTAATGATAAAGTTTTATTATATCAGCAAGTTTTTTGAAAACCTGAACACAATTTTGTTATTAGTTTTGTTTAACTCAAATCCAAATTAAAATTTCAAAAGGGTAATACTATAAATTACACTCCTATCTTATTCTTCCTAATATAATACAGTAAAATTTTAATTTATTATTTTAACTGCCTTCAACTTTTGAATGAGTAAATGGCAGTATTTAGTAAAGAACTTTATATTTTCAAATAAAGTGTGGCTGCAGTTTCAATAGTAATTTGCAAACTTAAATTAGCAGATAATGAATTGGATTTTGACAGTGAGTTCGGATCATATTTAAAAAATGAAGAATATTGATATGTATTTTGATCTTAGTTTGATTATAAATAACTGATGCTGGTTTTAATGCATTACTTTTTCTAAGTTAAGGTTTATACATTTGGTACTTGGTTTCTTCATTGTTACTTGGTTTCTTCATTGTTACTTATCGTATACGAATTATTTTATGTCTACAACAAATTGTGTGTAACATATTTACTGTCTGTAATGGAAGACTTCAGGTTCCAGCTGAAACACGAATATCTTCTTTATCTCTATTCATAGCTCTTCATATTTCAACTTCATGGGAACAAAACTGTGATGAATTAGAATTGTTAGTAATACTGTATCCTTAAACTGTTTTTGAGTGATGTTGGTATGCAATTTTGTTAATTTACACAATGTGAATAATTTTCACTTCTCCTTCAGTCCTCCAGAATTCTCTCTAATATTAAAATACTAAAATTCTACCATACATTCTCCTCTCCTCACACCTTCAATCTTTTACCTGACAGACTGAAAATACAAAACACTTTAAAATTTAAAATGACATTTTTTTTTTTAAATACCACAAACTTATTTTTTTTTAGAGGTTCATACAACTAGTTATAAATAGGTGGTTGTAGCAAACATCCAAACAAAATTTGCTACAAAAAATGTAATTTTAATTTTAAAACTGACCTGTTTCAGAATCAGATTCACTGGGAGTACGCCCAGTCAGATGAACACTTCGTCTAGCACTGGCAGATCTTGTTTGCTTCCTTGTAGTAACAGTACCAGCATCACTATCTGAACGAGGTGGGACAGGATTTGTATTCTTCCTTGGACGACCAACACCTCTAGGCTTTGTTGGAGTAGCTGCTTTTATTCTTGTAGTATTCGCAGAATCAATGCTTGTCTCAGATTCAGAACTGCTTCCTGAAAGAATCAAATATAGTTCAAAATCAAATTCTTCAATTATTAGAATTATAATAATTTACAAATTTCTATAGCGTTTAAAAGAATTTTAATGTATTTACTAACAATAGGACAAAACATTTGTGATATTTGGATCATATGGAACTTAAGTAGAATAAGTTACCTACCTTGGAGTATTAGGCGCTCCACCGCCTTTTGATAAGGAAATGCTACCTCCACCATAGTGGATCGAAGTTCTGAGCTTAACTAGATTTGCAGGACACAGTGTGCATTCAGAGATCAATGAGGAAGTGCGTTATCACTCGTGAATTGTAATATTTGTAGTAGTCCTACCTCTTACCAAAATGAATGGATAAGAGTTTTTGTGATGGGTTGAAAGACCCCTTCGGAATATGGGCCTCTTACGCACACTCTAAATATTATTAAACCCAAACGGTTGAATAAGCCGTTTGGCCTTGTGCAATAGTCTAAGGGATACCTTTAAAACTCATGTAAGTCTAAATTAGTAGTATTAATTAAGGATATTAATTATAGATTAAGTTAAAGGACAAACTCGTCAAAAATGGCTAGTCAGGTGATAAAAATCAACGCATGGGAGCATATATTTGCATATGGGAGGTGTCGATAATCAGAGAATCACGGTCACAACCTCGTACATTCAATATTCAAATTTAGAGATGGGTTATATTGACTCTAGCAAATGGGCTCCTAGGCATCGCAGATGGTAGCAAAAACATTACACATTATTTAAAATTGTCTAGTTTCACTTTGTTGTTCTATATTATTATTTTTGTTTTATTAGTATATTCGTTTTTTCATAAATCATATTTCTTTCAAATGAATAAACTGTAATTATGAGGGCCAAAGTACCATTTTTTCTGTTGGCAGAACGTAGAAAACGCTGTTTAACAGTGTTATCTCTAAATGCAACTGTTTTTCTAACCTATAAAAATGTGTTGTGAATTGTAATGTTATAATTTTTGTGGCTTTATCAATAAAAGAGGAAATAGTGTTTGTATTAAAATCCTTTTATAAGAAAGGAGCTGCAACGGATTAATGTTTACAAAATTGAAAATTTTCCGATTTTTGTAAAAATCGTAATTTTTATAAAAATTAAGAAATGTTAGTGGATGGTTAGTCGTATGCAAAGTGGTTGTACAAGTCTAGAACGATTGGGGACAACCAAAGTCCACAAGTTCAGCTAAGGCGACCAGTCCTAGCCTTGCATTGATACGAGAGCGCACGAGCTCCAACAGCAGCTTCTTCATAAATTTTTTTGACGTAAATATTTTTTAAAGTTTTTTTTTTAACTATAAAAAAAGTTCAAACTTAGCGAATTCCGATATCATGACTATACAGGACCAGCCAGAAGGGATTCCTAGAGGGATCAACGCATCCAGGCTAATATCTGCATCACTCCAACAAGGTTCGAAACACCGCCAATTGTGAGTTTTTTCCTATATAATTCTATTGCCAAGACTTTAGGAATTATTTAAAAATCTGAGCTGGAAATATTTTTCACATTTTTATATAAAATTTTAGTAATTTTAATATCAATCTAAAAAAGGAATTAAATTTAATAACATTTTTAATCCTAATATTTTAACGCATAATAATTCATTTAATTTGTCATTTTTAGTATTTATTACTCACTGTGGTAATATCCATTAATTTAAATTTTTTATTCTGCCTTACAATTTAATATATTTTATGTATGTAAGGATAAGTTTTATTTCATTTCACTTCATATATGTATGTTTAAAGTAAGTTCCAAGATTTGGATAATCCAACATTGTATTTGTCACCATTTTATGTGTTTTCGTTGTTTATTTAAAGATTGAAAGAACAAAAAATTATATTGATTTTATTAATTTCATTGCAGAATTTATTATTGTGTTGAACCTGAATAACAAGGCAGAAATAGTTTTCCAGATAATTAGTGAGAGTAAATTTTTGCAATACCTCCAAATTTTGATCAAAGCTAAGTAATTACAGAATTTTTATTAACATTAAATTTGAATTAAAATATACCAATTTCTGAGGATAACTTATGTATGTTATATATAGTAAATAGTAGTGATTGCATTAAAAAAATAACCAGTGAACTTCACGGCTCTGAGGGGAGAGTAATTTTTAAATAACTGAGCTAGTATGTGAGTCACGTAATTATAAATACAATAACTGGAAGTATTTAAAACAAATAGGAGGTTTTCAACCATCTCGGGATACTGAGTGAGTTGAAGGAAATCAATCAAGCCAGGCTAGATTGAAACCCTAAACTTCCAGTGGCTTGGTCGATTTCTACTTGGATTGTAAATCCAATTATAATAGATTGGTTAACTTATCAAATGTACAATTTATTATTAATGAACTCAATTTATTGTCAAAAGGGTTAAAATATTGTCCGACTCCTAATTTGAAAATTTAGCCATAGATGTAGATGTTTGGAAAATGTGTAATTACTATTGTATAAGTATAAAGTAGATCCTGTTACTACTCTAGAATTAATGGATGTTCTTGATGTTTGTGTAAAACAAAATTATTTCCAATTTCAAGAAACTGTTTTTGATCAAACACAGGGTTTGGCTATGGGGTCACTTCTATCTACATTGTTAGCAGAGATATTTATAGTAAATTTTGAAGATCAACTTTTTTACAGTAAAAATCAATTTAAAGGTAAAATTATTTATTGGTAGATGTTTGTTTGATGGTTCAAAATGCCAATTTCAATTTTTTAAAATTATTTAAATTCAATTAATAAAGCGATATAATTTACTATGTATATATGTCAACATAATCTCATTAGTTATTTAGACCTAACACTAAAATTGAAAATGGTAAACATAAATTTAGTATATATTTATAAACATACTTTCACAGACAATGTGATTCACGCTACTTCCCAACACCCGTTTAACCACAAGTTAGCTGCGTTCCATAGTATGTTGCATCGTTTAATTAATATTCCTATGTCAAGGGATGATTATTATAAGGAATTAAATTGTATAAAACAAATATCTACGAATAATGGGAATATTAATAAATTCATTGATAACATGTTAAATAAAAAG
Organism: Aphrophora alni; assembly: GCA_963513935.1. NCBI lineage: Eukaryota > Metazoa > Arthropoda > Insecta > Hemiptera > Aphrophoridae > Aphrophora > Aphrophora alni. Next base: position 28,855,619 of record OY740778.1, read on the forward strand.
TTAAAAAATATTGCCAAAAAACATATTTTCCCTAATGAGGGTGATAATAAATCCAAAAAATGGCCGATAAGGATAAAAATGTGTTAGTTTTAAATGAACAATTAGAATTAAATAACTCCCCACTCCTCAAACCTTTAGCCAGATCATAGTCCTTTGTCCCCCACTCTCTACATTCCAATTTAGGAAATGGGGATGGCCCAGCAAATGTTTATAATGTGTACTGTACCTTTTTCTTTATTATTGTAAAATACCTTGACAATGCTGTAACTAGCGAAACCATGGTCGGCAAGTTTTAATTAATTTTGTGGTTATACTAAAAAAAAGTGTATTATGTCCCTCTATTAGATCAATTTCATAACGAATTGTTGAAAAATGGACCCCACTAGGCGAGGAAAAAAGAATCTATTCTACTGGGATCATCCACCAACTCACACGTCTGGAATTACCATAGAAAAAAATTGTCGAAATAAGTTATGAACTGCTCCCTCACCCACCCTATTCTCCAGTTTAGATCCTTGTAACATATTTCTTTTCATAAACATGTTGAAATGGCTCGATGGAAAAATATTCAAGTTGAACGAGGAAGTCATCACTATAACCAACACCTAATTTGCAGAGTTAGCGAAATCATATTTTTGGAAGGCTTAAAGAAGCTGGAAAACCGTTTGCGGCGATTTGATGCTCGTAAAAAGCAACAACGCTGTGTCAGGACCCATTGGGGAGAGTTTTGGAATAATGGGGGATTAATTGAGGCGAGGACCATTGATTCTACCATTTTTAAACCCGCCTGACATTACTCATATGCCATCGATTTGTCCTACCTTACCAGCCATTTTTGGACGAGCCCCTAAATTTATAACTATTAACTAATTAAAGTATGTATATAAATATGACTAAACTAACTTACGTGACCTTCAAATTTTATGGAATTAAATGGTTTGCACAAGTTTAAATCACTTGCCCTAACCAAAATCACGTTGTTGTTTTTTACGAAATTAATTTATTATTAATATAATTTTGGGGTGCACGTCCGGTAGGGCTCGTTTGGCCCATTTCCCAAACTCGATTAGATGGTAATTTCTGCAATATTAAACCACATGTTGAATTGAGATATAATGCACAGCTAATTGACTGTCCTGTTTCAAGGGCACGCACTAAGTGTGTCCCTATAGGCCTACACTGCGGACTCCTCCCTTTCGGAAGGAGGGACAGAAATATAGTTTTCCCTTAGTGTTTAATGAACGCCTGCGAGTCGACGGCTAGGCAACTCATGATACCTGTGTGGGTTCCAGTCACCCCCGCTGGTAAAAAAAAAAAATCCAAAACCCAAAATGCCAGTGCTAACAGGAAAGGAAGGAATAACAACACAGGAAACCTTCACAATGGGCCAAAGAAATGGAGCCAAAGAAGGTGCCAGTTCGTTCTGGACTCACCTGATATGCCTCGTCGCCCAATATTGACCGGTGAATTAAAGGAATATCTTGGTATAAAAAAGAAAGAGGAATTATTACGATAGTAATTTGGGGGTGGATACAGGGAAGATTACCAATAACCGAAAGGAGAAAGAGAAAAAGAGAATAGAGAAAATGTTCTTTTAAACCAAAGGGTAGTTTTGTTCTGTGGGAGTATTCAGCATGCTAAAGTTATCATGATTTTATTAATTTTTTTTGGTAAGTGCATATGAATATGAAAAAGGTTAGTGGTGGAAATAGATTAAAGGAAGAAGGAAGGGTCAATCAGTGATAGAGCTTTACTACAAAACAAAGCTGGGTGGATAAAATTTATTTTTATTTACCATGGCTATTATTAAAAAAAATAATTTTTTTATATATATATATATATTTAAATTTATTTATTTTTACCACATAATACACTGATTGGTTCAGTGGATTGTCACACCAGCGTAATGTAAGAGAAGTTTTAAAGCGTAAAGTAAAGAGAAATAAATTTGAATCATTGGAAGGAAAAGAAAGAGAAATTTTTGTTTATATTTTTTACTGAAGGGAACAATTAAGATATGGTTTGTATAAGGACCAAGAGTGGATAAGGTAATCTTGACGCTATGGAGGCAATTAGCAAATTGAGAAAAAATATATAGTAACTCGTCAAAAAAGTAATATTCAATGTATATATAAATTAACAAAAACAAAACTACCACAACTACAATGCAGGGTAGGCCTGACGTACATATAGGGACAGAACTCAAGGCAGAGAACGCCGGCAACCTGCTGATTTAACAAACCCTAAAAAGACATTAATTAGTAAAACCTAAAAATGCCAACCAATAGGTACAAAGGAAAAGGAATATATTGGCGTGCAACATAGCTGCATGCCATAAAAATTTATGACGAGCTGACTGTTTAATTTTCTCCGGCATCGTGTGGATTGGCGTTACATCCAGAGGAACTAGAATCTACACATAAAATAACTATGGAACGACATAAATTATAGTTGGGTAGGGATATTATATTCTCTAGCAAAACAAATAAGTATTTTTAAACATATAATTTGGTTAACTGAAGGGGGGGGTATTTTATTCCATATTCTTAATTATTAACACTAAAAACTAAGGCTAAAGACTAGGCTTAACTATTAGAAAGACCAAGATTGGTGGAAGAGAAAGATCTAGTGGTATCATGTTAATGAAAATAAGTGATACTTGTACAGGGATGGGGGGGGGAGTCAATGAGAGAAAAAGGAGAGGTATATAAAAAAAATCCGGGGGTGGGTGTATAGTATGATTTGTGTGGATGAGGTGAGACAAATGAATAGGTAAGATGGTTGAGAGGAGAGGTTCTAATTGGTGGCCTACCAATTGGTTCGCTAGCCATCCCGCACCACACTGGATATTAAAAAAAAATAGGTGAAGACAGTAAAATAAAAAGAAACAAATAAAACTGATTCTCCTTAGAAAAAAAATATCCTGCTCTCAGCAAGGAATAAGCCAATGAACTCGGGAATATGAAGAACCTGTTCTCTCAGTATAGCTCTATGTCGGAAAAGGATAAAAAAGGGAAGAGAAAAAAAATGGGAAAGGAAAAAAGGAGTAAAAATAACCCCGATAATCCCCATCCGTCCCAGGCTCTCCGAGCACCGTGTCGTAGAGGTACGCTCTTGTAGCTCGCATCTTAGCCATACTATGGCCCCCAAAATAACAGGTTAAACAGAACAGCGAGATCAGGATTGTACTGACCTAATAAATGTAAATGACAATGGATATGTGATGGTTAATGTATGTAAGATAGAAGAAGAATGAAAAAGGAAATTTACAATTGATATCACTTAGGTCAAGTGGGACCACAAATGGCATGGAAAAAAGGGGGGAGAGTGAGTATTACAAATTACCAAACGTGTATAATTTAAACCTTGGGTTGATAGAAACGTTTTAATTGTGAAATATGGGCCATTCAGATCAACTTGCCGGAGGTCAGGATGACTAGCATCACCGTAACTAGGGTTGTAAAAGCTCCAATACCATGGGTTTGGACCACAAAGGGAGGAGTTTGTGGTTAACTTTACCAGCGGCCTTACTGAGATAGTGTTCGCAGGTCATGACCCAATCACCAATGTTAAAAGGGTTGGGATGTCTGGTAGAATTATATTGCGTGGTACGGGCTGCATGAGCCTTGGTAAGGTTATTTAAAAAGTGGAGATTTGTGGAGGAGGGGGATTAAAATGTCAAGACTCCATGCTAAGTCCAACGGGTGTTTGATTTGATGGTGAAGGAAAACGTTGGTGGGGGAATCTTTGAGGTCTTCGATAATCCACTCTGCCTCCTTTATGATTTAACGTTATGACTGAGTGTCAAACCTCTCATATAGGAACCATGCCTCGAACTGATGTTTTGGATAGTTCGGCTCGACAAATTTCATAAATTACAGAACCCCATGAATAAAATCCCTGTATTAGTCAAGGGTTTTTCCGGTCTCACTGTCCCAGGGTTAAAAGCCAATGTTAATGCAAATTGACATTCGTGGTTCCCGGCCACCCACATGGCGATTATTATCGGAACCAACGACATATTAAAAAGCAACAACGCTGCCTCGGAGCCCTTTGGGGAGAGTTAGGAATAATGAGGGATTAATTGAGGTGAGGACCATTGATTCCACCATTTTTCGACCCACCCAACCTTACTCATATGCTATTAATTCGTCCCATTTGACTAGCCATTTTTGGACGAGTCCCTAAATTTCTAACTATTAACTAATTAAACTATGTATATAAATATGACTAAATTAACTTACGTGACCTTCAAATTTCATGGAATTAAATGGTTTTCACAAGTTTAAATCAATGCCTAACCAACCATTGTTTTGCTTTTTCTTACGAAATTAATTTATTATTATTATTTTGGGGTGCACATCTGGAGAATTCAGTAGGGGTCGTCCGACTCATTTACCAAACTCGACGAGGTGGTCATTTCTGCAATATTAAACCATAAGTTAAATTGAGATATAACACACAGCTAATTGACTGTCCCGTTTCAAGGGCCTGCACTAAGTGTGTCGCTGTAGGCCTACGGTACACACTCCTCCCTTTTAGAAGGAGGGGGGAATATAGTTTCCCCTTAGAGTTTGATAAACATCTGTGGGTCGATGGCTAAGCAACTCATGATACCTGGGTGAAATGTGGGTACCACACATTGGACAGAGTATATCAAGCTTAAAGGAGACTCTGTCATAAAATAAATCTAATTTAAATAAGAAACACATTTTTTTTTCATTTCTATGTCACTGACTTATCAAACATATGTTGTATATGTCTCCACTAATTTCACTCTTGTACAAAACATAAATTTTCGAACTTACCAGAAGATCCTGATGTTCCACTAGAATTAGATGTCAATGAACTTCCTCTAGATTTATCCGAGGGTGTTGTCGATGTCACTGGCTCTTTCTTAACTTTTGATTTAGGTTTCAGAGCTTTACTAGTAGCAGCTGTTTTCATTGCAGTTAATTTAGGAGGCGGTGGTGTAGCAGTATGTTCATCGCTCTCGCTGCTATTATCAGGACTAAAAATACTTTTAGTCTTTAACTTTTTCTGTTGATCTGGTTTTGGTGCATTTTTTGTTGACTCTTTAGTCTGTGGCCTGTTAGCTTGTTTTAAAGTTGGTATTGGTTTTTTAGCAGGTACTGGTTTTGGAACTGTTTATTTGTTTTTGTAACCGGAGTAACTGTAGCTGATGCTTTGGGCTTCGTAGATGGTTTACGTTTAGCAGTTGTTTTTGCATTTGTATCATCAGATTCTGATGAGTAGACAGCTGATGCTTTACCATTTGAGTTTGTACTACCTCTCCGAGATTTGTTCTCTTTGTTTTTTAACACTTCAGATTCAGTTGATGTATTTGATCCATAGGTTTTATTAGTTTTAGATGGTTGTGTTGGAGTGTTTTTTTTCTTCGGATTTGTTTTTTTGCGAGAATCTGAATCAGTTGAAGCACGAGCACTTTTTGGTCCGCTTGTAGAAGAGTTTTCAGTGTCTGAAGAGCTTGATTCACTTCCTGAAGATGAGGAAGATGATGATGACGAACTTGAGCTATTACTTGATGAAGAGTCGGTACTCGATGCTCCCTCCTAGAAATAAAGATATTAATTAGATGTCCTATATGATATGCAGATAAAGATACAAAATGCTCTGATCCTTACTTTATTTATTTATTTGTCTATAACCTTTCCTTGTGTAGGAATAGTATAAAATTATTTATTTAACTTCTATACATGGTGTAAAAAAGTTTGGAATTGAAACTTGATAACTTTTGAAAGAAAAAAACGTAAGAGTAACAAAAATTATGGTACAACTATTGATAAAATGGAACTATCCTTTAATATAGAAAATATCTCCCCATGCCGAAAAGGAGTCCCCCAAAAGGTATAAGTCGAAGTTTTCAATGTAAACCAATATTTTGTTACTTCATAAAAAGTAAGTTTAAAGATAACTATATTCTGAAAATCGTTAAAAAAAAATCCATCTATTGCATGAAATGGTGGCTTTTTAAGTTCTTGAAAATATAGGATTTTCTACCCTAGAACTACAAATAAGCTCCTAGGCTAATAAAACAAATTTTGAAAGGATAAAATTGCCCTAAAATCATTAAAAATTTTAATATATAAATTGTATCTTTTAAAAAGGATTATTTTAAATACTAGGGTCAAATTCCAAAAAAACAAAATTATAATTTTACAAATTTCTAAGCAGACTGATTGAATTTAGATAATGATATTAGTTCTATTTTATTTTTTCAATTAGAAGTTTAGTTTTCACAGCGAGAGCCACTTTCTTCTACATGGCTGCATACTTCACAAGAATATAAAGAATAAAATAATTTTAAAATGTGATTTTATTTGAAATCGTGTAGAGTGTATTGTAGACTAAAAAAAAAAGGTTTGGATTTAAAAATTTTCACTTTTTATAACTTGTTTAGAGTTCTGTTTTGAGTAAGGGAAATTGGGATGTATAGCCTACAAAAGGAAGTTCCATTTGATCAAAAGGAGAATCCAAGTTCTTGTTTGCAAGCTGTTAATCAATCAAAAGTCATCAACTGTTTCCATAATTTTCTAACACCTTGATAATTCAAGGACTGTCTCATAATAACACAGTCTGTTTGATTGTGCAATGTTAGTATTGGCTGGCATCCCACTATTAAGACTTCTGACTATGGAAACAATGGAGGTGTAACACCATCACACGCTTAAGGATTCTTTCGGAAAACTACACTATGTCTGATTGTTCAGATTTGCCATCCTACTATTAGACATGTTGGCTATAAAAGAATGGAGGTGTATCAGCAGCGCAGGCTCTCCAAGAATCAGCAAGGACAAGATAAGGTGGTTATAAAAACAGAAGTGAGAAACTTCTTAAAAAATGGCTGAAACAATGGACAAACACCATTGTGAAAGGCGAACACAGTGACTAAACCCAATCTGACAAGTAGAAAAAAGGCACAGCGAGAGTAATTTTTACCTGACAAGAGACAAGACCATAACAGGAGATCGATGTTTTAAGCAATATCTATCTTCCTTAGATAGACCTTCTGGAAGGTTTGGAATCTCATATTCCTTAGCGTGTGAGAACGATGAGCACACTCTATTTGACTGTGAAGCTTGAAATACAGAAAGTCCACAAGTAAATCATAGGTTGGGTATGGCAATCTCATTTCAGTATGATACAAAAGATGCTTAAAACTGTAAGAAATGGACAATAGTTGAATGTTAGTTTGCTAAATAGTAGGAAAGAAAACGCAAAATGGATGGGAATAAATAGAGCGGCACTAAGTAAGACCTCTACTCTAATTCCACAAAGCTATGGTGATTCCATGGAGAGGAAACAACAATATTCAAGCTAGGACTCGGGAGAAAAATAGTGGTAGGTTTTAGTGGATAATTAATTCATAGAGTAAAAATATTTAAGCATCGGGTACATTTCTCAGGTTTGAAGTTGTAAAATGAACTGCCTCAATAGCCAATTTGAAAGAAAATAATTCTTTGGCAAGTTTGAGAATAATATAAACATAATATCCCATTAAACGGGGATTTTATTTGTGAAGGAGTAGGCTATTTAAGCCAATATACTATGTTTGAAACTGTACCTACTGTTGTTGTTTAGATACTTCTTTAAATATCTCTGTCTTGTTTTTTTATTCCTTTATTCATATAACATCAAAAAATAATTGGTAATTGTTTACAAAGAAAGTTACTGCTATTTGGAGATTTTTTTTAACAAGGTTAAGTAAGGATTTACACCTTACCCATACCCAACCTACGTGTAAATTTGTAAAAAAAAAAAAGAAGAAATTGTGCGTTATTTCCCAAGCGGTCACTCATCCGAGTACTAACAGCGCTCGATGTTGCTTGACTTTGGTGACATATAAATGCATTGAATTTTGTAGTTTTGAAATAGCTCTGCGTTGAGAACTTATTTTATTATTAAGAAATAAGGTATGAAAAACATGTTTAAAAAAAATCTTTAAAAAAAAGCAGTAACTTTCTTTGTAAACAATTACCCAACAATTCTCATGTATGCTGGTGACTTGCTTTTGTATAACACGAAAGGAAATAGTAAAATTGAATTGAATGATCGAAAATGTGACATTTGATTACACTGAAGTTATTACTTTAGGCAGTTGTTGGTTGATATTGTGAAAGTCTATCATTGTCTATCCTAACCTTTCACGCTACTTACATGTACACTTGTTGTTTACTCATGTCATTTATTATGCTCATCATCTATGGTGTTGTTCCTATCTCTAAAACTACCAACCATTTAACTTTGGTTACAGTTCATGATCAGTGTCTCAACCTTTTAATGATTTACTGCGCAGTGTACTGTGCATTTAACCCAGGAGAACTCGCATGGCGGGTTAAGAACCGCAGGTCAATATAAGTTGGCACAACTGGTGAGGGGTGCGTCGTAATCTCAAGGCCAGCCATGACTTTGTTCCTTGTGCAATCCCCCTCCCATCACTAACACCAGTTTCAGTTTACCAGACTCTACTGTGTCGATAGGAAGTATTTTATTACGCTGCGGTGCAATATTCCGCGTGCGAGGTTTGGTGTTTGTATTTGTGCGGTGCTTTTTCTCTTGTGCGAGTGATAACGTAATTGGTTTTTGAAGAAGAAACTAACAGTTTTGTGTCTGTAAAATGGAAAGGAACAAAGAAAATCGTATTTTGAGGTTATTAGATAGTGTAGAGAAGGATCCTGATATAAACGAATCACTTCGATTAGAAAGAGACGTAGTCATACGTAGACTTTTTCCTGATAAAAACGTAAATACTGATTTTGAAGGTGAACAGGAAGACGATGAGGAGGACAATGTACTCGTAAGTGATCATAGCTCTGACACTAGTCAATCCGGAGAAGAAGAAATGATCGAGGAACAAATTGAAGGGCAGGTTGGGAATGGAAATGTAGTCCCTAATTCCCAATTACAATACATTGGAAAAGATCAAACTACCAACTGGAATTACTTTCCAAAATCAAATCCAGGTAGAGGGCGTCGTCAAAGGAGAAACATAGTGACACATTTACCGGGACTAATCCGTCAAGCAAAACATGTGAAGCATGGCATTGAAGCATGGCATTGAAGCATGGCATTGAAGCATGGCATTGAAGCATGGCATTTATTATTCCCAGAAGAAGACCTTCTGAAGATTGTAGACTACACAAATATTTGGATCAGAGATAATAGAATCAATTTTCCCGTGAGAGAGACGCTAAGGACATGGATATTACGGAACTAAAAGCCGTAATTGGGCTTCTCTACTTGGCAGGTACGATAAAAGGTAATCATACCAATTTGAAAGATTTGTGGGCCAGTGATGGCACAGGTGTTGAAAGGTTCAGACTAACCATGTCAATAAGTAGGTTTACATTTTTATTGCGTGCCCTACGATTTGATAATATTACTGACCGTGAAGAAAGAAGAACAGAAGATAGTTAGCACCTATCAGAGAAATATTCGAAAGTTTTGTTGCTAAATGCATAGGCAACTACTGCCCTAGTGAATATGTCACTATTGATGAGTCTTTGGAGGCATTTCGTGATAGAAGTCAATTTAGACAATATATACTCAACAAGCCCGCCTAGTATGGTTTGAAACTGTTTGTTTTAGCAGATGCTCGAACCTTCTATGCTTATAATATGGAGATTTACCCAGGCAGACAACCTAACGGGCGCTATGAAGTGGACAACAGTGGAAAAGAAATAGTTCTAAGATTGATTAGACCTCTGTCAGGGAGTGGACGTAATATCACAACTGACAATTGGTATACGTCCATGCCCCTTGCTGAAGAACTTCTCAAAACCCACAACTTAACCCTGGTAGGAACAATAAAAAATAAATAAAAAGGAAATTCTACCATTGTTTTTGGAAGCTAAGTTAAGACCTTTAAACATCACCATTTTTGGATTCTAAGAAGACACAACAATGCTTTCCTATGTTCCTAAGAATAACAAGGTAGTATTGTTAGTTTCAACGATGCATAGTAACTGTGATACTATTGATGCTAGTTCAGGAGAAGCTTGCAAACCTGAGATCTTAACTTTCTACAATTTAACCAAAGATGGGGTAGACATACACGACGAAATGAAATGCACCTACTCAGTATCCAGGACAAGTAACCGGTGGAGCCTCACAATCTTTTACTCCCTATTGAACACAGCAGGTATAAATGCATATATTATCCTTACAACAAACGTAGGAAATGAAAAATTAAATCGCCGAGAATTTTTGAAAAGTTTATCCATGGATCTGTGCAAAGATCTATTTGAACAACGTTTGACTGTGAGAAGCCTCCGGCAAGACGTAAGATTCAGGCTGAGGTAACTTATGGAAAAGGAAGAAGATATGCCAAATAGAAGACGTGAAGTAGAAGTTCAAGGATGTTGTGCATTCTGTGACCGAAAGAAAAATCGAAAGTCCAAAACATCATGTGCTCAATGTAACGTTTTTATTTGCCGAGAGCATACTTCATTTACTTGTGTCAGATGTGCAGGTGTAGAAGCTAGAAGTGACAGAGAGGACGAGATGAGTGAGTAGCTCTTTTTATTTGATATTGTATGATGTATTCATTTGTATAAGAAATGTTTATCCACTTTGTCATTTATATAAATAACTATCAGTTTATTAAAATTACGTGACTATGTGTTTCAATAGAACAGTTTTTAAAATAAATGGTTTATTTTGTAAATAGTGTGTTTAGTGATTAACTCTTTTTATTTTTGATAATGTATTTTTGAATTGGGACTGTATGAGAACGGTTCATATAATTTGTCATTTATATCAATTACGTTCAGTTTATTCAAATTACGTAACTCTGTATATTTCAATACTACAGTTTTGTAAATAGATGGTTTACTTTGTAAACAGTGTATTCAGTTAGTAGCTTTTTCATTTGATAATATTTTTTAATTGTTTTTGTATAAGAACTCTTTATACAGCTTGTCATTTATATAAATACAATTTTTAGTTTATATAAATTACGTGACGAAGTTTCAATATTAGTTTTATAAATAAATGGTTTACTTTGTAAATAGTGTATTTATTTATATTTCCTACATCATAACCTGCAAATAATATATTTATAACCTATCAAAAAGTCCTAAATAGAGTACTAACAAAATAATAATATTTGTCAAAAATAAATAAATTTATTCTAAACCATTTAAAATGGGATGGTTAAGTAAATACGATTGCGGTGCAAAAGACCGCGTGCGAGTTATCACGTTCTAAATTTAGTGCGAGTTCTCCCGGGTTAAATATATATGTACAATGATATTAAGTAAAACTAATGTAGGAACCTACAGAAACATAAACACTGGTCATTTATTTTTAGAATAAACAATCCAAAATCCAAAAATTTGAAAAAGAAGCATGGATGGTGAGTATCTGTCCATAGTATGAGATTGTAAAATAAACTTTGTTCAATTTAAAAGAGGAAAATGAGGTCTTTTAATTTATAAAGACTGATTTCAAATTTTATTTTAAAATAAACTTGTTTTACTGCTATAGACAAGGGCGTATCCAGGATCAAAACTAGGGGGGGGGGCAAGCCATGGTCATATTGGTCATTCAATATACAATTGATTATTAAAATAGTTATTTCAAGAATTGTATTAAATTCCAGCAACAAAATGTATAATAAAGATTTATTTTTTTGCTTCTTGGGGGGGGGCAGCTGCCCCCCCTGCCCCTCGCTGGGTACTCCCATGGCTATAGATACTATTTTATTATATCATGAACCAAATTATTTAGGACATTAATTAATCTGGACAACTATGAACTTTAATATGTCTGAATTATTGAGTTTACTGTACTACTCTTTAATCTATATTTAGGAAATCAAGCAAATGAAATTTGGAGCGACAAACAAATTCCCAAATATAGTAGGGCCTAAAGTTATCTAGTAACACAAAAATAACAACTGAAAAAATATAAAAGGTAAATCAATAAAATAAATAAACAACTGTAAAAATTAAACAAAAGACCAAAATAAACAAAAATGTCAAAATTAATGACAATAAAGCAACTTAATTTTAATCAATTTTGTTTTTTCGTTTGTGGTCTCACGACCATCTATAACATTTTTCTAAAATAAAATGTTAACAAAAAAATATAGGCCTAACAAAATCTATATTCCTATGGTTTGATAAATATAAAGAGACTACAAAATTGTATAGAATAAATTGGGATGTTTAATCACACAGTAGGTAACATAATATAAATTATAAAAGGAAAAAAAAACTTTTTAAACCAGCATTTTATTATCAAACCTATCTATTTAAGAAAAAGAAGAAGAATAAATATGCTCAAAAGTGGTATTTGAAAAATTACTATATACAATTTTATAATACGGTTTACAAAGGCCAGATGGTTCAAAATTTGAAAACTAGGTTAAGAAAACATGAGAGAAATTGCTGGTTGGGCTATGAAGACTCTAGTTTTCAACCATATAAAAGCACATAATGTAACAAATTTTATTGATTTGAAATGAAAGAAAATAAAAGAGTTTAGTATTTGATGAACAGATTTTAGTTTCTTGTCACTCCTTCATCCCTTAAACAACTCTTAGGCTAAGTAATATGACTTTTTAATCTGTTATAGAATAATGTTGTTTCCTTACTCCGAGAAGAATGCCATAACTGGTAGCATGGCTCAATAAATCAATATTTGTGGAAAGTAACCTACAGCAAAGATTTTAAATCTATAATGTACTTGTGCCATATATTTACAAACATAGTATAAATAATTGTACACAACCAAATTCATAATTTGTCTATTTTCTCATTTATATAATCACTCCTGTTTTCAAACTTAAACTTGAAGTAATTTGTTGGAGTTGAGCAAAATTTAATAAAAAGGTGAAAGGTGAACAACAATAATTATATAATCTTTCTCAAACTCTTGCAGATAAAACAATACTGATCACTATAGGCTACTTTTTGAAAATTCCAAGTATAGCGTTATTATCCAAAAAGTGAAAATGAATCATGAATGACGGCATGGAAGTTGTATCTCAAATTGGTCCACATGATTTTAATCAAACTTTGGTGAAGTAGGCTATGAAGTTTTAATGAACAAAACTAAATGTAAAACAACTATGGTTCCCAAGTAATTAAGAAACCTCAACATGGTCGAAGTTCATTTTTCCATATCATAGCCCTGCATTTCAACAACTATAAGTATCTATTTTTACATTACATACAGTATTTTTATATCAATTTTTGATATATAATATAGAAAAAGTATATTTTTTAAATCAATAGTGTAACGGACCTCATGGTTCAAATAACATAGCCTAGTATATAATTATAGATTTGCTGAAAGATGATTTTTTCCTTAATGTCCTTACTTTATGCCCATTGGAATAATGAAAATGAGGAAGTACAAAGAAAAATGCAACGAAATCACCTGGGTTTGAATTGCACGCTTGAACCTATATCACTTTGCTGATTCAGGTATCATGCTATCATATTTTTCTTATCCTTCAGCCATGATATAATAAATCAAAATAGCATAAATAGAAAAATGATGGGTACATAAATTTTGGTCAGAATTATCATAACTCACAATTGCCTAAGAAGGGAAACTTAAAAAAAAAAAAAAACTCAGGCTACAATATACCAGTTTTCAATATGCAGGTCTAGATCTAGGCCTAATAACTTTTTTCAATGGAGAAACAATAATAATGTTGTTTTCTAGATAAATATCGGTTGTATCTCGTCCTTCGATTTTTCTCTAGAAAATTATGAAAACATAGTGTAGCCTATTTATCTCATATTCAAAGGATCAGATCATATTTTGCGTCACAATAAATATTTCAAGTTCCCAAAATACATTTCTTCACTGTTAAATAACACATAGAAAACAAGGGAATACGCCTACAGCTGTTAAGTTAAAGTCTAACAATGAAAGCCAATGTTAATATGTATAACTATGTTTGTGAAGTTAGTGTATGACTATCGGTACCTTATTTTAAAACAATCAGATAATTTTTAATTTCGTAAGACACTTTTTATAGTCAGAAAATGCATTAGTTTATTTGAAAATAGGAATATTAAAGCATTGAAATCGATTTCACAATTAGTACTGTAGCATCTAAGTTGCTAAGTTACAAAATGAGTATAAATTATATAGGTGATATATATATAACCACCTGACTTGAGAACAAGTGATCACATTCAGTGACTTGATGAACGTAATTATTAGTATTAACGTTGGCATTCCTAACCTGTGTAGCTAGATTTTGTACTTTTATAAATCTTATTTTTTATTAAAGGGAACTGAAATGTTTATTGCGACACATAATTTGATCTGATCGTTTGATTACAAGGTAAATACTTTGTTTTCTTTATTTTTTATAGAAAAATTGTAGGAAGAGGTACAACCGATATTTAGTTTTCTATTGATCTTGCTAAACTCAGGAATCATTACCACACTTGATTCGCTGTTTTACCTAATATTATAAACATTTCTTAAATTTTTGATCCATTTAATGGTGACACCAATAACTTAAAGGCTTGTAAAAAAAAAAAAAAAAAAAATTTAAATTCAGAGACCCTAGATGTTTTTCAAGGAACACAATTTCTCGAAACAACAAATACAACATATTCTTTGTTATATGAATATAACTTACGGTGTGATAAACATAATTGTAAAATCAATAATGAAGTAAACTAGCAAAGTGAATTTGGAAAGAGGTTAGGTATATTTATGAAGGTAGACATATATATATATACGTTAAAACAGTTACTTTAAATGAACTTTACGAATTAAGTATGGCTACAAATTTGTTCTTTGCATTTTAAATATTAATTATTAAAATTACTGTTTATAGCAATATAAGGTAACAATCCGTTATCAGGAATACAGAATACAATCATAAGCAAAAAATTCCAAACTTGTGTTTTTAATAATGCTACCTTCTTTTTTGGCGTCATTTCAAATCACTCCACCAACAATTTCTTTCAGAAAATAAAAACTGCATAAAACTGAATATTTAAACTAGGTCATCACAACAACAACAAACAAAAACCATCTTTTTTATCACAACTTTCACAACCTTTATGATGACATAAGTCAAACTAGGTATAAATTTACATCCGGTCTAGTCCACTTTTATGTCCGCTATAACTAGGTGAAATAAATATATCTATTATTTCAACATAAACATCCCACATCTTAATTTTTTTATTCTTTTCAAGACTATCACTTTTTTCTTTTTAGGAAAAAAGTGATAAATATTCTCATTCTTAGTAAATTGTTAATATAATTATATAATTTTACATACAGGTTTGGGTCATTAATTTAAATTTGAACCGAGCCGATTTCGAGAAATTAATACGTCTTTATAACAGTCAATTTGCCGATTTCTTTGTTTTTTAACAGTTAATACAATACGGCATTTTTTATAAAAGTGACGACTAATACGTTTTATTTTGGTTCTTATAGGCTAGGCTACACTTAAGCAATTCGTAATTTTGGATGTTTTTCTTATAGTAGCTGCTCCCAAATTTAAAGTTATAAAAAAAATGAATAAAAAAAGTCTCAAGATACAGCTAAATATGCTATCATACCAAATATGATTAAAATCAGTCCACATCAGTTAAGTCTGTAAAATACTGCAGATGACAAAGATATATAGTTCCAAAGTGGTCTGAAACCATTTGAACAGTTTTTGCTACTTTTAAAGTTTGCCCAAAAGAACGCCATTGTAGGTGATGGATCTTATTTGGATTATATCGTTCACATTTTATTACAGTACCCTAGTCGGTATTTTTACTATCGAAAGTGTCAGCGAGAGAGTGTAAGCGATTTAATGCGGGAAAAAATATGTAAAGCGCAGCACACTGAACGAATCCTCTATGTTCACAATATCCAAATTAATAATTGCAATTTACAGTACACGAAACCGATGTGCCAAAATTCTAAATGTGTTCTCTATTATTCGGCGAGCTCTGCAAAAGCAATAATTGTATGTTCATTTTTCATTAGTGTTACCCGACTAAAAGGTTTCAATAAATTAGGACGCATTGGAAAGGGCTACATCACCAACAAAAACGTAGTTCAATACATGAGTTGAATTATTGGTCACTAATTCAGGTTTCGGAATGTTAATTTTTTTTATCTACGAGTTTTTTTTATAGAAAGTTGTAATATTAATTACTCCTCCATCTAGACAGTATGCCATTAGTACCTACGTCACAATAGATGAACTCTTAATTTGCGTTAGCTATAGCCATAAGGACGATGGTATGAGTTTTTAATAGTTGAAGTAATAGGAAATTCTGTTTGCTGATGGAATTCTTATGTTTTCCATCAATGGTATCCAAACAATGAGGATGTTCCCACATGTCTTCAAATTTGAAAAACTATGTGTAATCATTTAGCTGTAGTAATAGGAAACTGGAAGAAAAAAATTAGAATATAATTGATTACAGATTACAGACGAACAGCTTGACGTAAGGATGTTTTGATCTATTTAATATTTACGTGAAGTTTCCGTAGAGTTCGAAAACAATACGTATATTAAATTATATACTAATACTAATACATTATATAATAATAGATGTATTACTTGTTATATTAATATAACATAATATATTATGTTATATGAATATATTTAATATAACATAATATATTACATATATATATATATGTATATATATATATATATATATATATATATATATACTGTATATATATATATGTATAGCTAAAAGAAATACGTTTAGGTTTCAGACCGATTGAAGATGAGATGAGTCTCTATGTTGGATAACCACGAACAGATACCAGGATACCACACAGATTAACTTAACACTCCACTACTCCACTAATAATAGGAGTACTTTGCTTTCCCGACTTGTCGCTAAAAATCATGCAAACTTTATTTTTTAACAACTCTAAACAATTTTAAGTACAAAATCCATTAATATTGAACTAACTGACACTTTCAGATCTAAGGAATTAAGGCTTATGACGAATATGTACAGGTTAGAATTAATATGACTACTTAATCAGGTTAGAAAAGGTTTCAGTGCTCATATAG